>CAKNEV010000177.1:0-59585 GCA_930272055.1 Rhizopogon roseolus
ATGTTCTTAAAATGTCCTTAATGCATGCCCTAAGGCGAATTAAGGCTGATTAAGAACTGTTTAGTTTTCCTGATGAATCTACCATGCCGCTCACCTGATCCCTATCCACAGCAGGCATTTTGTCCCATCCAACATCAATCTTCCGTTTCTTATGATGCTTTCGAGCTGACTATGTTAACAAGTATGTTGATCATCATGCTTTTGAAATCGCATCATGATTCACAAGCTACTGTCATGTCAGAATTTGCCTCTAATAAATGTTAATAGTACTTGTTGTGAGTCGAACATATTTTACTCATCTTTACCTTCTCTTGACACTTGTGGCGGTTGAAAACGCAGGGCTGATTACAGCCGTCTGCGTAAATGATGTCAGTTTCCGCGATTTTTTCGTTCAACGAGGAAACTTTAGACGTAGTGAAATTTTGAACTGGGCAATTCTCGACTCCAGAACGTTGCATTCTCGCAACAATGCTATTTCGCAAGATCAGCCGTGGCGTCAACAATCCAACTGCACCAATGTGATCTCCTTCCTCTTCGTGATATCCTTGAGTGCTCTAGCTTCTCTCAACGAACTTGCTTTCATATTTTGAGACTGAAGTGGGAAATTGCCGATGTCGTCAACCGCCAGCCGGCTGAGCCTGGCAGAGTTTCGGCTGTCTGCGTACTCTAGATCGTGATGATATTTGATTGCCTACTCCGCCTCGTCAGGGAGGACCCCAACCACTTCCTGGACGAGTTCATGCACATGCTGAAGACAAATCAATTCATACCTGTCCACTTCACGACAATCTCCCAGGAGCTCGAGCATATTGGCCTTTAGTCATTAAGGAATGGCGAAAATAGCCTGCTCCTCTTTGGGAAATGGCAGAGAGTCTCTGTGTAGATGGGGGTCTCTTACATAGATGGGTTTCGTCCTACAAAGAAGGTGGGTCCGAAAGACTGGTGCAAAACGGATGACTAGGTTCGATTTGCTGTATATGATTATGTAAGTAAGCTAACTGACTAACGCGAGTTCGCAATTCCAGCTAGACAAGTGGATGTACTAACACCGTGACATCCAATTATACTTGATAATGCCTCGCTGTTCAACGTCTCACAATATTGAACCATCCGTCACAGATGAAGCCTTTGATGAGGATGAAGAATCTGAGAATGGACTGAAATAATATGATGAGAACTTACGTTAACATGGTTGAAGCAAGGTGTCTGTATATGGGAGGCTGGGCGTCTATCAGGTCTCTTCGTCTCCTCTACCATCCCTAGGGTTTCTCCCCTCCTCCAAGCATCTATTCCGTGGGTCTGGCAACCTGCAATTGACTATCCATCTACATTGCAAAGCAGACCCTTTTCGGATGCACGAAGAGGCAGAGTCAGCTGGGTCGCCAAAGCGAAGAAGAGTAAATGATAGACTGGTGAACGAAAAGGATCCCCCACCATATGGTGCACAGCAACGCCAGGATGCGCTTTGGGAAGGTGAGCAATCGCGTTGTGATAGCCATTGGGTGACTCAACAAGACACCAGGAGGCAATGAGGCGCTCCCTCCTCGGTGGCAGATCGATGAGGTGGGGGGTAGCGTGCGGTATCAAGATAACAACTTGATGATGGCCTCATGGAATCGACCTTTACCAGGGGTGAGACTAGGTGAGCAAAGAAAGTGCTACAACGAGCAAAGTACTTATAGTTGAACATAGATGACCCTGGATATAGTGTGGTTTCAGGACGCGAATGGCACATCTCACCACAGGGTAAATCCTACTTCGTCAACCACAACACACGGACCACATCGTGGAAGAAACCAATACTAGAACGTCCAGCGGGGGGCTTGAAGCCGGAGTGCATCATCGAGGGTCATTCTGAGTGCATATGGAGCCTTGCCTGCATGGACACTAATTGCAACATACTGAGCGCGTCAGGAGATGGTTTAGTTCGCGAATGGAAAAGAGATGGAAAGCCAGTAGGAAAACCTTGGCATTGTGATGGAGGATCGGCAGTGGTAATCGCGGTGTCTCCTGACAACAAAATGGCGGCGAGTGGAACCGTATATGGCAGATTACGATTGTGGAACATACAGGAGGGTCGTGTGGTCGGTGATCCATTGGAAGGTCATAAACGTGCAATGTGGTGCCTCGATTGGTCTCCCACTGGTCTCGAGATAGCGAGTGGATCGAAAGACGGCACTGTGAGACGCTGGAACCCAGACTCTGGCCAGCAAATTGGACCAACAATAGATTCCGGCCATGAATGGGTGTATGACGTGAAATACTCTCCGCAATCCGACAAAATCGCGAGCGGTGGGCTTGACAGTGTCATTCGCGTGTGGTCAAAGGACGGCAAGCTACTCATCGAAATCAAGGGACATGATGGCTGGGTTCACTCGTTGTGTTGGTCCAAGGACGGCGCACACATCTTCTCCGGATCAGTGGATGGCACGATCCGAAAATGGCGTTTGGTTGATGGCAAAGAGGTTTTCGTTCTTCGGGGTCACACCCACATCGTTAGATCCATCTGTGTTTCCCTCGATGAACGCCATATTGTCAGTGCGTCACAAGACTATTCAGTTCGCGTATGGGACCTCAAGACTAACCTGCAAGTTGGAGACCCCCTTCTGCATGACGATCAACTCTTGACTGTTGCCCTATGCTCGGACGGACGATACATCGCTAGTGCTGGATTAGACGAAAAAATTTATATATGGAGCTTCGAGGCAGCTCTCAAGCAGGCTGGTGACCAAGTTCGTGCGCATATTGCTATCTCCTTATCACATTCTCTAATCGGCTTTGTGTTATGATAATGTACAGCCCGACGTGAAGACCAAGGTAAGTCATCCTAGCTTGTCTTTCGCACTGCATCCCCAATTCTTCGCCAGGGTCGCACAACCTCACCTAGAAATGTACGTTAATTTGCTTTGAACAATTTCATCCACTCATATACCTCGTTAGGCCTTAGATTTCTCTCCCCGACCTAAGCAGCGGATCAGGAATCAAGGCTTGTCAAGATGTGTCAGTACAGTCCTTTCTTTCATCATACCTTAGCCTGACACTTATTCAAGGGGGATGACTTCTGGGGGAATGATACAAATCACACTCCCCGTCACTCTGCAACACTCACTCGCCCATCTCCTCGTCGGCGCAATGTGTTTGATTTCCTGAGATCCACCCCTCAAGCTGTAGACGTGTTCCATCCGATACCGCTCCAGCGCAGACGTTGGAATTTCAGCTTATCCACTCCGACGACCGCCCAGCATACTGTAGACGTTGCTCCTGCCAGGGATGAAGATGTGAGTCGCTCGTGGTAACTAATGTTCGGTATGATTGGAATAATTTTGCAGAGATACGGCATTGCCCCTCTAACTCAGGAAGAAATTGACGCAGCTACACAACATGCGAATAGCAACGCAGTCGACAGCGCAGTGTCGCCAGGTCAACTTGCAACGGCGGCACAAGGGCAAAATTTCGTCGTCGACACAGGAGCGCCGGAATATGAGATAGGATGCTGTGGATTTAGTATTGTTTTTCGTGCTCGTCCCCGACCATCGTCACAGTAGTGCTTACACGTTACGCGGATATCTAGGCATTCATTCTCGGAGATTCATGATTTGGCGCATGAACTTTTTGCTACTATTCCCTCCAAATAATGATGAAGATACTGCGAATATTGCATATAAAAAACTCCTGCTGTAGCTTTGTTATCACTGATAAAATACTATTGACTGTTCCATTCTCTCACTCAATCTCCCACCACACCTCCGAAGGTGGGCGGATCATCATCTCGTATCTCATAATGCATAAAATTTTCACGGTCCCGACTCCCGATGCTATGCATTATGAACATATCTACTGTACATGGACATAGACTTTGTGTTTACTCCCGTGACGGCGTTCTTAACGAGAGGCAAAGGGGATGTATGCACGGAGTGCAATGTTATTGGGTTTTGGCGAACGCCCCGAAGGACGAACCGGCCTGAGAGTGGTCCTAGCCTGTGTGAGGTGATCTGAGGTGAGCTGCGAATCCCAAAATATTAGGAGTGAGGAACGACGCGGCGTAGTGAACCTCGGATCTCCAAAAATTAGGAGTCATGGGCGACGCATCGAGGTGAGGCTACAGGACCAGTTGGGTAGTGGGACAGTAAGATGCAGGGATGCATCGTCCACACGAGTAAAGGTGCGGGGCGGCGGCACCATCCACAAGAGAAGGTGGGCATCTACACGAGGGGGGGTAGTGGGTAGACCACCACAAATTGCCGCGATGGCTGGTTGGTGGGTGTTTCCTTCCCTTACCTGGTTCATTGCCCAGTATTGGGTGAGAGACCTGGCGAGAGTTCGCGACGACGAACTTCCTGCATGAGTAGTGATTGAGAGCAGCCACGAGACACAGAAGAAGAGAAAAGCAGAAGGCAGCAGGCTGGCTGGAACCTGCTGGAGAGTGGGCCGAGCGCAGCGCAGTGCGGAGACAAGAGAGCCACGTGCCGCACTACCGTGGCACACGAAGCCTAAATTCTATGCAACCTCGTTCCTCAGCTGCTTAGAAACCCATTTTTCTAACACCTCAGTCCGGTAGCCTCACTACGAGTACGCGACTGAGATACATTCATTTAGTCCTCGTCCCGACGTTCCCGCGGTTCCTCGAACAAAAACACACGGTTCGGAACTGGAGATCAGGATAAGATTTCGCCCACCTAATACCTATGTCATATCGCGTTAACATTTATGCAAGTACAACCATTCCCGCATCACCAACGCAGCTACCATCTCCATCACTAACGCATCCTACTGCAGGGCTCAAATATTACTCGTTTTGGGGCACTGGATTTGCATTAAGAGATCATTGTACATGGTTTGTATAATATTTATCCCACAGCAACATATCGTGCACCCACAAGGAACAGATTGTCATGATGCGGAAGTGATGCGGCAGTGATACGGTACGATCGGCGATCTCTTAAGACATGAAAGCTCTTCATTGTTATCCTGTCATTTTATCTTCTTACTCCGCAACACATGTCTCTACCTCAAAGCACTACCATACTTATCGTCGGCGCGGGCCCTGCTGGTCTCGCAGCTGCTCTTTCTCTTGTTCACCATGCATGTCGTGACTTGGTTATTGTGGATGCCTTAGTCGAGGGACAAAATACTTCACGGGCTATAGCTATAAACGCTGCGACCGTCGAGGTACGCTCTCCCCTAAACTTTCAACATCGACAACGTGGTTCATTAATAATCTCATCATCATAGGCTTTAGCCAGCATCAATGCAGTAGATGGCTTTCTGTCTAGCGCCATCAAGGCGAAGAGCATGAGGTTTTCATCTCGAAGTTCACAAATTATTGAGGTCGGGTTTGGCTCTTTAAAGGAATATACCGCCCACCCGTACACACTCTTGTGCCCTCAAAGTGTGACGGAGTTTGTACTTGCGCAGAAGCTGCAGAGCCTTGGAGTCCAGGTGCAACGTCCACACAAGGTAGTAGGAATGAAACAGAACGAGAAAGATCCTCGTATTACCGACGTCTCGTTTGAAGATGGCCAAATTATCATGGCTAGATATATCATCGGTGCAGATGGAGCCCATTCAATCGTGAGACTTTCAGGCTCGCTAGCTTTGTGGAAATATCCAACAATTATCTACAGGTCCGTAACATCACTGGCATAGAGTTCTCTGACCCATATGGCCCGAAGTCAGCCAATGGTGACGTGGTTCAATTGGCGGCTGCAGATATTACATTCGATCGTGAACCTGTGGGCGTACAAACTATTGAGGGTCACCTCAATCACATAATTTCCCCAGCCGGTTTCTTCTTTCTCGTACCATTCGGCACCCGCTTTAATGCGAAGCTAACTGGAGATGGGAAGCCTATCACAAAACCTGTCTTCCGTGTAGGTTGTCCCATGCTGGCGAAGAACGGAGAGCCAACCTATGCGCCATCAAGGGAGAACCTCCAGAACTCGATCGACACATACGGTCCAGTGTGTATGTCATCGGATCCGTCTATTAATCCGACACCTGTTAAGATCGACCAACTAATCTGGTCGACAAGTTTCAGGCCCCATTCGGCCATCGCTGATCGCATCTTCACGCGTTTCGGTGCCGCTATTTTCCTTGTTGGGGACGCAGCCCACATACACTCGCCTATGGGCGGGCAAGGCATCAATCTAGCTATCAGAGATGCGATTTTCCTTGGAGAGGCTGTGTCAAAGCACATGCAAGCGTACGCAGAGAATCCCGATGTGGATGATACCATTTTGGAGGAATTCGCGGAAGCGCGTCGTGCGCGAGCACTGGAAATTATCGGTTATACAAATGGACTTCTGAAACTTTCGAGCCTTCCGTATGATTCATATGCGTGGTGGATGCCATTCAGTCAGGCTTCTGTCCGCGATGTAATCCTAAGGCTGCTGGGTGGATTCAAGTTTGTGCAATCGAGAATTGTATGGAATTTGAGCGGGCTTGGAAGACGTTAATGATTGTTTTTTTGGTTGACTGCTATACGAGATGACAGGCGGTCTACGAAGCTCTACATAACCGGGGCACACAGCATGTGTACATTTGGAAGGTTTTTGGAATAAACTCCTTTGTAATGCATACAAGTAGGTATATGCTATATACACTCACTTTTCTGAAGAAAAACATCATTAGATGATGGCCCATGCTTGCAACAATACGGCAGGCATTACAAAATACCGCAGCATTAGATGCAATATGCCTCTGGTAGTAAATTGGATAAGTACACCCCCCTGTGTCCGACATGCAAATCAGTCATATTTTCCGATTTCTCACACAATGTACTCAACTTCCTACCCATATCTGATTCCTGCTTCATCTCTATATTGCGCTCCCCTAATGGCAGACGCCATCTTTTTGCAAGTACGACGGAATATATGAAGTCACGACATTATATCGACTATCCTTCTGATGCGGTCTACATAAGGCATCCAGGAATTTAGCGCTTAGTAAGTTGGAGAGTCGAACAATGTCTATACAAGCATTCGAGTAATCGAATATCTGGTTAAAAATCGGCTCGACATCTTGCAAGAATGATTACTGTAGGGGTAGTGCGCCAGTGGGTGCGCGAACCGATGAACACAGTATTAATATTTGTAGTAATCAGCGGAGAGTCAAGGTTGGCTGTAGATGCTTGTTGAGATTGTTGATGTTCGGATTACCTCGAGCCAGTAATCCAGAAATGAGATCTCTGGACTCTTGCCTCGAGGTGATCATTAGCAGTATCAATAAAAAGAAACTGGCAATTCCTGGCTCAAGCGTGTTAATAAAATGATCTGGCCGTCTACTCATCAATTCGGAGATGTGAGTGTTTGAGTAATACAGAATACTGCGATGTATGAGGTGAAAAGAGTCAATCGTGAGGTTGTGTTCATGTCATGATTGCATGGGAGTATGGCAGCAGTACACGATGCATAGTGGGAACCTCATACGAGTAGTAAAACGAATACATCCAATTTAGATGGTAGTCTCGTAAGGAACAGGTGTCATCGTTTGCGGCGTGTTTTGGGCGATCGAGACAGTGTGTGCCTCCCGAGGGAGAGCATGGACGCGCTTAAGCGAAATACGCTCTAAAAGGAGAAGTTATAAGATATGTGTCTCAGGTATATGAAATGCCACGAATACTCACCGCCCTTCTCTTTTGCTGCGGCATGTGCGTCATGGTTCCGCTTCACCCTGTCCAAAAATTCCTGCCGGCACTTTGAGTGCTTCACGTGCTCAACACGGAGGTTCACCCGCTTCTCGATGTAACGGTTTCCGACGACCTTGTAGACAATGACACCGACGGCGTGGGGGGTAACATTGTAGACAATGCCAGTCCGTCTGCAAGATCGCTTAAACGATCGATGACGATGGTAACTTTGAAATAACGCACCCGTGGTAGTATTTGTGAGGCATACCCTTCTGTTGTGCAGCATTGGCTTTGATGTCGACGATGTCACCAATATGGTAGTTGATGAGGTATGTCGACATTTTGACGGGGCCATGGTCTGCATACGGAGCATCAGTCGTCAATAGTTTCGACAAGTTGGTCAAAGAACCGACCCTTGAAGCCCCGCTTGAACATGTCGCGCGTACGCGCACGGTAACCGAATGAGTGAGGCATCTTGAGGACTTGAGTGGAACGTCAGCAGCAGTGTTGAGAGGAAAGTTAGAAAACGTACAGTGTTCGTCGGCGACGGTGTCGGTATTGAGTATGCAGAAGCTTGTTTCACCGGATATCTCCGGGTGGCTTGCTGGTACTTTACAGTTGTGGCGCAGGCAAACTTTCGTCCAAATTAGGCCACAACCATTTCGTGCACACCGTCAAGGCCATCCCTCAAGAAAAATGCCCAGGTATGCACGTCTTTCAACGTGTTGGATAGGATGTTGAACAGTTTTATAGGGCCCCGCGGAATCACAGCAAGACGTGAGCGTCTCATTCTTCAAGATCCACTTACGTGGAAGGCTTTCAGCTTGCTGATTTATGGCCTTGTTCCTATCGCTTTAATCCTACAGATACAAGGTCCCTCGTCGCCCATTCGGTTCAGCTCGTCTCGATGCCGAGTTGAAGGTATAAGTTCCCTCGATTCCTAGTGCCTTAGTTCTCATCTTTGAATCGCACAGCTTGCCGGCGAGTACGGTCTACGAAACAAGCGTGAGATCTGGCGTATCGGTCTCATTCTTTCCAAAATCCGACGTGCAGCCCGTGAGCTGCTCAAGCTTGATGACAAGGATCCCAAGCGTCTTTTCGAGGGTAACGCCCTCATTCGTCGGCTCGTGCGGATTGGAGTGTTGGACGAGACCCGTATGCGTCTGGATTACGTGTTGGCATTGAAGGTGGAGGACTTTTTGGAACGTCGCCTCCAAACGCAGGTCTTCAAAACCAACCTCGCAAAGAGCATCCACCACGCCCGTGTTTTGATCAGACAACGTCACATTCGGTATGTTCCTGGATATGTTTCTATCACTGCGATTCTGAACACTGTATAGTGTTGGCAAGCAAATCGTCAACATCCCGTCTTTCGTCGTCCGTCTCGACTCCCAGAAGCACATCGACTTCGCTCTTACATCGCCATATGGAGGCGGACGCCCTGGTCGTGTCAAGCGCAAGCGTGCTGCTGCTGCCGCAAAGCGGGAGGAGGGTGGCGACGAGGAGGAAGAAGAGTAAATTTTCCGCGCATATTTGTCTATGTCATTTTCACACTTATGTTGTCCCCATGCTATGGACACATGCAAAAACACATTTCGACACGCCCGAACCATAACTGAGGTTGATGTGATGATGGCTCATGTACAGATAAGATGCTATCAGAACTCGACATAATGGAGAGACAGATAAGTCTCAATAAACGGAGGTGTTAAATGATAGATTTCTGCAAACAGGAGAACATCAAATCATCAATACTGGATTCTTGCTACATACTGTTACCTGCGAAATTCAAATTGATGCTAGCTGAAGCAGCAATTCGGACAGTTTCCTCGTTTTTGTCTCGAGTCGATATGGCGGAGGATCGATAGTCGAATGGGCAAAGTTGACGATAGTAGTCTCGCCTGCGTCATTGATGAGGAGGTGCAGGATACCGACTGCATGGATAGCCTTCAAGGTCGCAATAAATGATTCACTAGAGGGACTAAACATGATTGAAACACAAGGATGAACCTGACTCACCGCTGTTCTTTTGTCACTTGCGGGGACTTTCCGACGCAGGCGCCAGCATGTGACATTATCAATGCAATTACATCCGACTCATAATCACGAAGCCAGTTCTTGTCCCGGAAGAGTATACGCTGGAGACCCGCACGCCAGCTGACTTTAGAATGTCATATAGTATCGTGTGCTTCATGTTCCAGCCGCTCAGCGGACCTCCTCACTGACAAAAGCGAATACGATCGGGAGCAAGACGCGCATATTGCCTTTCTCGATCTCGATCGGGGTCCCTTCATGCGTAGCACCAAAGTGCTACTCGTGAAATCGGAATCATGGGCCCAGTGTCGTTCAAAGAAAGCAGGGTGGACAGAATTGTAAATTCCGTACTGCAGGCGTATGCAAGTCGACGCAATCGACTCGTTCACTGATGCGGTCAGTGCATTCTGACAGTACTAGTGCAGCGCAATTAGTCTCACAATTGCGCCAGAGAAAAGGATCGGAACTGACTGCGCTTGTGCTAGTGCTCCCTTGATATGTCGTCAAATGATCACTTGGCTAGATACTATGATAGTTTGACTTTACCCCTATCTGACAAAACACAATCTCCTAATGT
The DNA here is from genome assembly GCA_930272055.1 of Rhizopogon roseolus. Classification (NCBI taxonomy): domain Eukaryota; kingdom Fungi; phylum Basidiomycota; class Agaricomycetes; order Boletales; family Rhizopogonaceae; genus Rhizopogon; species Rhizopogon roseolus. The sequence continues at coordinate 10,239 of CAKNEV010000177.1, forward strand.
TTCTCCAGCCCTTTGAAGATTTTTTTGACGATCACCTTCTAGTAGTCGTCTTCCTGTGCGCCGCCTCAAAAGAACATGTGCCGATACGCTGTCCGATGTCGGACAATATGCCCTCGCATCGTCTGACTGGACATGGCCTTGGCGCAAATTCGATCATCCGTAAGTACTTCAATGATATTGCTTTGTGTGCCTATCTTCGCAGGCAAGCTTGTAAGTATCTATCTCTGTTACTTGCCCACTCCCGCAACAGCACCCATGCAACTATCCTTCGACGCCAACTGACCAAGTTCCTCAATTGCGTATGTCGGACTCACGAACGAGAGAACAGGACATGCCAGTAGATTTAACTGTATAATAGAGAAGGAATGACTGTCTTTCTTCTTAATATTTTGGTCGGCCTAGGGGAGACTAGTTTTGCTGTGACTGCAGTCAAGAAGTTCCGCAAGTCCCTGTTCAACTCGTCCGTCTTCTGAGCTGTTATCCTACTAAGCCTTTATGCAGCTGCGGAGTCTATTCTCTATTATCCTTTTCGCCTCTTTTCCTGAACCATACACCACTAAATTCTATGATGAACACGTAGCTTGCCTTCATACCACTCTTTGATTTCTTTAATCTTTTGTTGAAAGGGTGATATGGACCGTACACTGTGATTTCACCCCATATCTAGAGTAGTCAAGGAATATATCAGTCTAAGAATCATATAGAAGGTTTCGGTGAGGTCACCGCTGGGTCAGGCGACCATTTAGTATAAATTCACGTGAGCTCGTAATGCTTCACCATCAACCTCCCTCATAGCCTAATCGCTCAATATTCAATCATGTCCGATGCGATAGTCGCTCATCCTCCTGCAAGTATGTTCAACAGCAATAACGGTATAATCAGGCGGTTTAGTTCTTACTGATGGCCCTTTGCAGTCAGAGTAGGAGGCCGTCGACTCTCAGTTTCTGCGCGCCCAAGGCCCCATGCTAACGTGTGAGTGCTAGCTGGTCATTAATATTGTCGATCTTTCTTGCTCATCCGGGAGGCAGGGGAGTACCGCCGAGTGGTAGCCCAGTGCAGGCCGAAAACACCGATTACCCGCGCCCCGCAGGTCATGGCGAAGAGGAAGCTCACCCTCCTCTACACAACGAAGAAGAGGTTCCAAAGAAGAAAAAACATCATGGACATGGCAGCCATGACGATAACAGGCTTCTGGAGAGCGCTTATCGCAAGGCAGAAGCTAGCATGCCCACCCGAGACCATGTTGGTGGCAAAAGTGGGTTTGGTGCTGGGGGCAGGATTTCTCAACCTGCGGGCAAGGCTTTCGGTGTTTGACGTGTTTGAGCATGTTGGATTCATTGAAGGAGGCAATATCATTTCGTTCGTGTATGTAACCATAACGCGCCGCTGTAACCACCAGTCTATTTTGTACGGTTGCTGTTCTCGTTGAATTGTACCACCACTCTTGAAGCCAACTAGAAATATGTGTGGCATGGGTGCTTATTTCGACATGAACGAACATAGCAAATAGGGCACTAGAGATACAGAGAAAGCAATCATGCAGTGGGTGCTGCTGCCTTCTTCCCCCGAACTTTCTTCGGTGGCGAGGCTTTCTTCTCCTTTTGTGCAGCGAGCAGTGCAGAGGTACGGCCAAGAGCAGCCTAGAATATGAAGAAAACAAGTGTCAGTACAGATTCTTTGACGGATCGTGTGATAAAGATGTTGAAGAATGTGCTCATCAGTATCAGGCCACTGGGAACGGACAACCACAGTGGTCGATATGAGTTATGATGAATAGCCCAAACAGGACATAAGATTGATATTGCAAACATGTCCACGCCCAACTTTCATACACCTTCCGGTGGTTTCCAGCGGGTTCTAACGAGAGTGCGATTTTTTGATGCCACCAGGGAATTGGATTCCGAATATGGTCTGGAGGTAAAACATTAACACTCACAGCTCTCAGGTCGGGGCGGTATCCCCTCTTAGCGAGGGAAGCAACGACTCCCAGTGAGCGACGGCCTCCTGAACGGTTACGTACCGCAGAGGTTGTCCGTGCGGGGCGAACGCCGTGTGCTGATGCTTTCGACTTCTTGGTGGTGATTTGCAATCCAGAGTCGGAGCTTTGAATGTCGATGGTCTATTGCCATCACGATTAAAGGAGGTCATTGAGCCATAGCTATGATTACGCACCTTGGCGTTAGCGAGACCTGAATATTTGTGCGAGTGCAGGTTCAAGAGGTTACCCTAGTATAGATAAGCTTAGTGTTCGAGTACAGGTTCAAACACATGACATACGGGCTCCCTTGAGAAGGTGGGACCTTCAGGGACCTTCTTCACGATGAAGGAGTTGTATTTCTGCAGATGTGAAATAAATTTTGATTTAGTATTTGCAATATAAGCAACTAGGGCGGATACCACGAACACGGATGAGGAGCCACTGGAGGTCGGTCGACATTTTGAGGATGCTGCTAAGCCTTACAGGTTGTTCTGAACAGCGACCAAGTGTGGCTGAGCCAACTGTACAGTTCAACCAAACAAAGACAAATAGTAGAGAAGATAGCCCCGGAGATTGCCGATGACACTACCTATTCATGCATGTTTATTTTCCAAGCAGCTGAATTCTTCTTACGCAAATATCTCCAAAGGTTGGGTGACATACATCAGAGATTTGGGTGTCTAACGAAGGCGAGTTGGACACATGCTATGATAGCTAGATTTGCAAGTTACGGAGTTAGTAACCCAGCGAATGATAGTTAAAGTAGTAGTACAATGTACAATGCGCCATTATGACTTCATTCGTGCCTCTTCTCTCTTGGCTGCTCGCTCTTTTATCTCCTCATGTCTAAGGGCTGCCTTGACTTGTCGCTGCCTCTTGCGCCGACCGTTCCCGCGCTTAGGTCCATTGATAACAACCGGGTCTGCCATGCGCTGCTTCCGTTTTGCGAGCTGTTCGGCACGTTGCTTTTCGCGTTTTTTATCGCGCTTCCGGAGCGTGGTCATGGATGCCTTGAGTAAAGCTCCGTATGCGGAGTGAAATCTGTCGAGATCTGTTGATAAGACCTAACATCGTGAGTATAGTTGATCGTTACAAAAGACATGCTGCGTACTTTGGTAGAGAATTTGGCCTTTTTGCCATCAGTGACACGAACGATACAGGGATATTCTCTGCTCTGATCGTCTCCATCTCCCTCTTTCATTGTGGTGTCTTCACCATCGTGAGTTACTGCGTATACTCAAGAATAAGTACGATGAAGAGAACGATAGATCAGGATGCACATCGTTTATGAGTGAGCCATATTGTGCCTTTCTCTTTCGTTGATTCGAAGAGGGCAGCAAGCTGTTGCAGAAACTGAACACTGTTTTAAACAATCACATTAATGGCTGTAATACGGTGGATTAACGCACTGTGTTATGATCGACGAGCTGCATAGGCCTAGCGCAAGGCAGCGTGAAGCCAACGTTGTCACTGCACGTTACATTGGGGGGTCACAATAGCCGAAGGAGGTCTAATTGAGGGGTTATAACGTTTAGTGACTTGTTCCGGCGAACCGGCAACATTTTGAGCACCTCAACATGCATGTCAGTACGTTGAATTACGTGTTATGTGGAAAGCATCACTGATATTACATTGCGTGGCAGAATATTATCATGCAGTGACGCGTTAGGTTCCCGCTGTGACCACAGGATGGCAATGGCAATGGAAATTCCTCCATTCCTCGCCTGTCGGTTGAGCTCGTCGTCAGTTGGTTCCTCCTAACTCAACATTGCGCCGGAGCCTGACAGGAGGCCTTGGATGCCATCGTCATGGATGAGATGTTTTCTCTCTCTCTCAAAAACGTATCGTAGTATGTTTGAAAGCCGGAGCCGCAGACAACGGTGAGTATCATATCACCGAGTGCTTTAATCTTTCCATCAGGCATCCACTTCCTCTCTGCCACAGGATGGCTAAGGGTGAGGTTCCATTCTCTGTCCAACGTTTTATTACATTCTCGAGTCCTAATACACTTACTCGTCCGCGCGGCGATACGTTTTAACGTTTGCCGACGTTTGCACCCTGTACTTTTTCTAAGGATCCGAGATATTTGTATGGCGTTCCCAACGTATTTCCGCAGGTGCTGTATCTGAAGCCATAGAATATAAAGCTGACAATACCACTCTATACTCTTCTCATTACAACTTATCCATCAGTCCCATCTCCTCTTCTATACGATGCCTGCCTTGATTTCCTCAGAGTCTGTACAACACTTTGATCATGCTATCGACATCCCAGCAGATGTCTTGAACATCCTGCGTGCCAATGCTCCTCGCGCGAATGTTATCCTCCCCCATGCTGAAAAGCTGCTCGGTATACAAGAATTCACACCCAGAATCGTTTCCAACGACCAGCTTTGGCTGGTCTACACGAAGCCCGGAACTTCCTCAATCAAGTTTGTGCTGTCCTGCACAGAGGGGCCAATGGGGAAATATCCCATTTTTATCGTGCCCACAGTCCCCATCTCAGAACTGACTCCTGAGCTACTCGGAGACTCGATGGAGGCATTCTGTCATACGCTTCTCAGAAAGCCCGGTTTCAAGAAGCACAGGGTGTTCTCCATCTTTTCTGTCGACCTAGTTGCCGAAGCCTTCGCTGAGGCATGGGAGAGACTCGCAGAGATTAACCGCATGGGAGATCTATACTACGATGCGATTTTTACCCTGTGTTCCCGTGACACTTTCATCGCTGCTCCTGCACCAGACGATGTGGTTATGCGTCGTGCTGCGGGACGGGATGCCCAGAAGATTGCTGTATTGTGTGAAGAATTTGCTGCAACTTCGGTATGTCTATTACTCGCTCCTCTTAAATAAGCAGTTATTCATGGATGAGCATCCGCAGCCTCCGTTCCTTCTCAGCTCAGAGAAAGCCGCTGAAGAGGCTGACATCTTGATCACAAACAACCAACTCTGGGTACTCGAGATGCGAAACGACAATGGAGAATTCGAGATTGCGACCATTGTAGCTGTCACAAGGAAGTCAAGTGGTGTTGCGGCTATCACGAAAGTTTATACACCAGAGAAGTGGAGGGGTAAACGCCTTGCCGAGAAGCTAGTTCGCCACGTCTGCGAAGAGTATGAACTAGCTATTTTCATGTTGCACAACGATATTAACTTTTCTGTTTGCAGGTTGCTACAGACTTATGAGAAAGTTGTCTTATACGTTGGCGTAGACAACGCCGCCAAGAAAGTGTACGGCCGCGTAGGTTTTCCGGGCCTTATTGAAGGGTCTCCTTTTAGTGATGAAGTGGAGCACTGGATCGAAATCGGTTTCGATCAAAGTAAGGTCGTTCTTGGTCATTGGTAGATTTTTTCCATATCTCCCACTTCTCCCCCAAGTGTTTGCTAGAGACATTATAGCCCCTGACATGTCTATCGTCTGTATCATTAGTATTAGCATTCTCTTGTATATGGACACATCTTGACCTTTGGATAACTGCATTATCTGCTGCAACACGTTATTGATCATAGGATCCGCAGAATGCATAGAAGGGTGTAGGATTAAACTGAGTTACATTAATGCCTTGCCCGTGAATATTGCCGTTATCACCGCGTCGATGTGCAGATGATCATAAGTATTAAGTAGCATAGATTGAGTTCGGTCGGCGTTCGTTCATGTTCTATGCTGTGCATCGGAGATGCGCGCCATCAATAAATTTCAGCAATCACTGTTCACAGCGGACTTGTGCGAATCCTTCTTTCAAGCAATGAGCAACGTGCAGTTCAGCGTGTTGAGTGTGTACAGGGTGGTCTTTAACAAGTGGGACTACGTTGAGCATTACCTCTGGTACTGCATAATACTGACAGAGCTTTGTGGAGCAGTTGTGATGAATTAAGGGCTTGTCGAGGTTTGCATTGGACTCTGTAACATTACTATCCGGTTGCGAACTAATACCCGTATTGGGCATATATATGTAGGATAGATACGCCAGGACGAAACGGAGACGCTCCCGCCGTCAGCTGGTTGAATTCGCGGTCTAGCGGCACTGTGCCAGACATGTCCGTATCTATTCAAGTCCGGAGTAGTGAGCAGTTTCTGTGACGAGTTCTAGTCTTTACATTTCTCTATATCATGACCATCTCGTAGGATTCACTTTGCAGTGGCGCTTCGTTTTGGAGGGGAGATGTGGTGATGACCATGTGTAAAGGAGTATGATCAAATTCACAGTCAGCCTCCGCGGTAGACTGATGTTGTGGAATAGTTAAAGTGTCTTCTCGAATCTGCTGCAGAGGTGTAAGAACGCCTGTGTTGGTGTGTGGTTGCAGATTATTGGCATGGAGTGACAGAGGTGGATCCACAAAAGCGGTAGACTGATCTGGTACGGTTGGAGAGCTAGTGTTGTTTTCATGATGGTCTGCGCGGGGTCTTTCTGGCTGAGAACTAGGTAGATGAGAAGTGTGGACCATTGAAGCATCAGCCTCGACGTTTGCTTGCAAGGACCCTGCAGGAACACCAATCGGAGCCAGGCGGACTCCTTCAGTGTCGGATCGAGGCTCGCAGGTAGGGTTACTGTGGCCTCTTCTCATCCCCATAAACACCATGACCTGCTCCCTAATATCAACCACACGAGATAAAAATCCTGCGTGGATATCTGCATGTAGCCAGTTGATCACCTGTCGCCAGTATACTGCATTCCTGGTGCGAGCAATGCCATACAAAATCATTAAGAGTGTGACCAGTATCACTGTACCAACGATGGCTCTGGAATATATATCTCCACGACTTGTCCAATCGATGGAGAATGCCACAAAAAAGAAGACCATTCTGACTTATTCGGGTCAATGCGTCCGCTATCGAAAAAAACAGACTCACCCCCACAGAAGCAGTGCTTTGGGGAGACTGTGAATTATGGCCAGCGTTTCGAGGCCGCCTGATGAGGATATTCTCTGAACAAAGTGCCGTAAGCAAAATTGACATGTCATACAGCGTATTTACTGACCGCTTGGGTGTTACTACGGTCCATAGTTCTTTTATGCGAAAGCAATAAGCCGATAACCATACTTCCCAAGCTAGCCACAAGAGACGTATAGCTGGCTATCTGAATAGGGGATCTTCCGCCTGCATCAACGCTATTGATAGCGAGAAATCCAACATTGGCATTGAGCAATACAGTAGCCTGGCTTGAGATCAATTGCATACCAATGCGCTGTATTGAATGTGAGACTCACTAAGAGATTAGAATCCTGCAACTGCCCGTTCAGTTTCAAGTTGAATGCATTCCGCCTCTCCGACGAAGGCATTGCATCAACAAAAGTCTGGTGCAGCTCTCGCACTTGACTCATGGGTTCAAAGAACAGGAGGGGTGCGAGAACAACCATCAATAGCGATGGTGTATATAAATGGGCTGTCTGTTCAAAGGTCAATCTCACCCGATCCTCTCCATGCAAATTGATGAAATGGTTTCGACCTGTGAAATCACTATGAGTTATAACTAGAAAGGTGAACAGTAGAGATCACTCGCTGAACGTATACATAATCTGGCCTTTAATGAAGATCAATGGTGAGAAGACATCGAAATCAATTTTAAGCCTCGCCTAGGATGGTCGCAACGTGACTCAGATATTGTTGTGCGCCATCATCGCCTATGGAGAAGTTCGCTTTGACAGATGGGATCAACACATGACATCCGAGAATTATCGACGTAGCCTACCATTGATCTTGTCTACGATAGATATGTAGTCTCTGAGTTCGATAACATCGAATGGCGCCACAGAGTACCTCGAGTTTAGGTGGTCTGATGTTCGCGATTGAAAAATTCAATCACACTATTAAATCATGTTGACTGCATATAAAGAGAGCACAGACCGCATGTCGCTCGTATCAACATATACTTGACCTCATCAATAAGAGGTTGTTCAACCGGACACAGGTTAGGGAAGTATTGCCAATGTTTCCTGCATTGCATGTCAGTTTCCCTGCATATAATCTAGATGTCCGTTTTTAAGAATGGAACGACATAATAAACGTGCTGGTACGGACCTTAGGCTCAGCTAAAACACACCAGTATTGTCCTTGAATTGCTAGCCCTGAGTTCGGAAATCCAAGATGAGTCGTCAAAAGCAGATTCGGTGAGAGCTGTTAACCCTCCTACCTGTGTGTGAAAGACTTTCAACGTCCTTGCAGTCGGAGAGAATATCTTCTGGAGTGCAATCATCCAGCCAAAAGAGGCACTTGTCACGGTGATTGGCAAAATAGTAGCAACAAACGACAGTGTCATCATCAAGGACCTTGGGCTCGACCACAAGGTCAACCTTCTGCATGTCGAGCTCAAGGTTCCTGCGTTCAATTTCCTGCCGAAGCTGTCCCAGTAAGTACTCCATGTAGTATCCGATGTCCCCACATATATCTTCGTCACAAATATTCATCTCTGTGAATGTTCTCTGCGTGCGTAGCTCAAACTCAGGTTCAGTCTTCAACAACTCATGGTACATCACACGCACGTTTGCTTCGTTCACAAAGTAACGGGCACCTTCAGGATGCACGAGCCTGGTCCATCCCTGCGGAACGGCCGAGCTTGAAGGAGCTTAGGTGCGACAGAAAGCAGTGATAACATGACTTACTCATTCGCAGGAAACGTGACTGTCATAGCAGGGAGGATAATTTTGGAAGCGTTGGCGACCCTTTGTCGAGGTCAGTTCTCGTATACATGCAGGATAGCAAATTCGTTTTCACCGGGGGTTGTATCTTTCGTACCGCCTGACTTCATTTGCAACCATAGCAACTATCCGTGGACCATCATGAAGTACGGCCTCTGAGTCCAGTTGCTGACCATTCCCGGGAAGAATAGGAGAAGTGAAAAGAATGGCATGCTCGCCACTAGGATCTGATACGCCGCTGACAGGACGCGGATGGACAGGTCCCGTGTGTGTTCGGTATGCACCTCGTCGACTTTTTGACTCACCAATCGATGGCCGTGTCATAAAGGAGGGGTATGTGCCAACTGACATACGACCACCGGACAGGTCAGGCGAAACATGCTCGAGTGATGGAGGAGCGGAATGAGCAACACCAATGTCTCGTAAATGTAAGGAGGGAATACCACCGAGGCTAGAAGTCGTCGTCATGATACTACTTCGGGGACGTTGGGGAAAAGTTCTTGAATAAGGATGATCTGAAGGAGATGAAAGTGCCTCTGAATCTTCTTGCCCTGTTTCACCAGTAGGCACCGGCACAAGACTGCAGAAAATGGGTTCATTTCCTCCTGCGATGCTACCTTGGGGTTGCGAAAGGCCACTGGAAAGACGACTCGGAGTACAAGTGATCAATCTCCAATCTCCGAGCTTTGAATGACCTGCAGCAAAGCGGCGGCGGAGTAAGGACAAGAACAAAAAGAGCAAACTCGCACATCGGCGTGCAAGTCTTGGAAGCAACTTCTTCAGTGCGTCGAGTATGATGGCGAGGAAGTGCGTAGTCAACATGGCGAGGAATTGTACACCATGATATGTGCGCTCTGATAAAAGATAGCCTTGTCTCGAACCCACGCATTGACCATATCAGAGCTCATTAGCGCTCACTGCTCAGCGCTCATCACTGAAATACGTAACTGTACCCAGCCAAGTGCTTTGAACAGTCCCCGTTTCACGGCGGCCAGCTCCTCCGACTCAGCCCTCCCCCCAAGCCATGAGCAACGTGCCGTGGGGTGTATACGGGCAGACTCTTACAGTGGGCAGCCGCAGTTAAGTTCGCTTCGCGGTGGATGAATCATTCGAATGGACTGCGCTTGTACGTCGCAGTAGGTTATGACAATGCATGGAAACCCGAGTCCGATGTATGAAGTGTCAGTGGAGAATTCGGCAATGTGAAGTCACAAGCGTGCATGAAATCCAATCCTTCGTCTTCCCGCTCTGTAAGTCATAAAGGTGCAGGCTACGGCATACTCCCTTATGTAATCATCCCAAGGATACTCTTATTTGCATCATTCTAATGCTTCACCTCCTCGATCTCTGTTCTCACCTCCCGGATCTCTGTTCTTAAAGCATGAATCTCCACATGCCATTGATGGAAGTTAGTAATCCACACACTGGATGCAATGGAAAATGAACTCAATGGCTGGATAGTCTAGTGGTTAAGACATCCCCCCGGAGTTGGGAAGGCCTAGGTTCAATTCCTAGTCCCGCCATAATTTTGGGTTTCTCACAATTTCAAGAAGTATTCAATCGGATAGAGCGGCGAGCCATAGGTCAAGCTCGTGATGCTAGATTGGACAAGATGGATCCTTTATCTCCATCTTATCCAATCTGGCATCATGAGCTTGATCGATTGCTCGCCGCTCTATCCGATTGAACACTTCTTGAAATCACTGGTGGATTTCAGAGAATATCTCGTTTTCCATGTTACAGTTGCAACTGTGCCACTGGCGGTAACCAATCCATAGCATCGATCCTGCGACGATGCCTGCGGTTTGAATCTTGATTCATCTTACTAACATAAGTGTTCTTAATCAATGGTACCCGAGTCGCGACCTGCTTGTCATAAGCCATTGCCTAGTCATGGTGAAGTTGTCGTCATTTAGTGGACGGGGAGTCGGGGCTGTTCGATTGGTTTGATAACGAAACTTGTGATTTTACCGCGGAATAATCACAGACCCATATACATCATGTTGTTGGAAGTTAGTAATCCACACATTGGGTGCAATGGAACATGAACTCAACGGCTGTCTAGTGGTTAAGACATCCCCCCGGAGTTGGGAAGGCCTAGGTTCAATTCCTAGTCCCGCCATACTTTTGGGTTTCTCACGTGTTACATGCCCACTTGATCAATCTTGTTTTCATTCATCTCCTGCACTAACTTGAATTTACAAAGGACTCAAAAAGTTATCGGCGGCTCCTATGAAGAGACTGAGGTCAATAGTCCATACCATTCACACCGACAAGAAAGAATCCATTTTCTTCATGACAACAAACGACTGTCGCAGCTGGGACGCGTCATTTAAGTCATTCCCTTGGAAAAAGTTATGCAACTAACCACGACAGCCTGAATAGGTCGAGTGAGATGTGCCACTTCTTCTTCGAACAAGCTCTTCTGGGGCGTCTGCAGTTTATCGTTTTGCGATGCACGAATCAGTAGCTCTTGGTTGTAGATGTTGAATCCGTTGTGGGGATTTGAGGAGGCAGCAGCGTTTGTGTTAGGCTGTAGATAGTATCGCGCGTTGAGGAGTGCGATATATGAGTTGATATACACTTGAAACAGAACCACTGGTCAGTACAATCCTCGGAAAACGCTTCGGTCATACATTTAGCCAATAAAAATTGAACACCAATGTAGATGAAGTTCGTTGGCATCAGAGCACACTGTATGGAATCCATCAGAGAAGAGATGGATGGACAGTAAATAGTTGGAACCCCCACCGTAATGATAGTCACCAGTGAACACATACTGCATGAAATATGAGCTAGTGTGGGGTGTGCTGGAAGGAGGATTACCTCGTCAATACACCAGTATTTATGATGTAACCCATGAGCTTTGTTATCAGGGTATCCGTGCTAGGTAATTTGTCTTAGTACATCAGACCCCGACTGCGAAGAGACTGTACCTTACCTAGAGAACCCAGTACGGGAGGTGGCGAGGAGATAACATAATGAGGATGCAATAACGATATCGGTGGCAGTCGACACTGTCACGATACGTCTTTTGTACGCATCTATCTTACATACACATTCACGATGTCCTTACACGTTTATTTTTCATTCTCCGATTACGATAATGTTTTCTAATAGTCCTCGTTGTACTACGACTGATAGTGACGATTCTCCTAATAATTAATCATCGCTTTTCTATCCTGTTCTAGTCCGAGTCTGTCTACTTTTAATAGGTTATGAGCCCTGGCTCAGACTAGGACCCTCCATTCGTTTTCCCCCTCACTCGTCCATCTCTGAGCCTTTCGTTTTTAGCCCGAACTGGAACAAGGCCGACCTTCATCACCGCTTGACCCGCGGATCCTCTCCATACCTTTGCCTCCATCACCACCGTTGACACCTGCATCTTCGACTCATTCATTACCCATTCTCCCTATTATTCCGTCGCCATCGTCGACACACATCTCAGTATTATCCATGATGTCTGCATCCAACATTCGGGTCCCATCCTCTTTCCCTCATTCTCCACTGGATGCTAATGGCTCCAACTACACATCATGGGTAACTTCCATGGACCTCTGGCTCTCTTTATTCAACCTCTGGCGCCTCATAATTGGTGACGAGAAGGGACCACAGCCTCCTGTCAAATCTCCTACTGAGGCTGATGCCGACTTCGCGCAACGCCTCACCACTCATAATGCTAGCACAGATGTCACTTCCTTTCGTGAACGCCAGAGCATTGCCAAAGGATTACTTGGCATGGCCGTGCACTCGAGCGACCTCATCCATTTCACTGGCGTTACTGACCCAGCGCGCATCTGGAAAGCACTCGAAGACAAATACCAGGCCACTGTTGGTATACGCTTCACTCGCCTCATGGGCCGTATCTTCGACCTTCCCAAAGCCTCTGATAGCGAGTCGCTTACAACGACTGTCAAGGAGATCACAGATATCAAGGCTCAATTCAAGGTTATTGAGTCAGCAGAGTGGAAGTGCAACGAGTACACGCTTGTCCAAGCATTACTTCGTGCCTTACCTGATTTCTATGCCCCGCTCTCACAGCTCATTCTCCATAGTGCAGATGCAAACGCAGGGAAGCTGACACTCGAAGGTGTCATCAGTCAGATTCGGAATTCTGAGCAGTATTATGCCAGTTTCGGGTCTGACAATCCGCACGCACTCCATACTGCCATGGCAACTAGGGCTGCAAAGCCAGGCCAGCCACTTGCACGTCCAAAGCCGAAGGAGCTTGACATGTCCAAAGGTGATAAGTGGGAACTTGCATGGCGGTCCACATGTGGTTTCTGCAAGCGCTCGGGACATATCTGGCACAATTGTCGCACTCGCCTTGCCAAGGCAGACCCCTCAACCACGTTGGTGCCTACCTCCTCGCAAGCCGCACAACATGCTGACACTCCAACCCCTGCTCTAGAACCACCTGACGCTACACCATCATTCCTCCACCTACATACACATGCTGCCAGTTTCTCTAATGCGAGCACTAGTTCTTTCACCTTCCACGTAGATTCTGCTGCAACGGCACATATGGAATCAGACTACTCTCATTTTACTCGCTACACTCCATACAATCCACCTGTAAAGGTGAAGCTTGCAAATGATCATGTCGTTTTCGCTCCTGGCTGGGGGATCATAAGGTTATTAGTTCACAATGGTGAACTTTGGAAATCCTTCGAGCTCCCATTTCTACATGTACCTGATCTACGGTGCACGTTGATCTCAGTGTCCGCCCTTGCATCGGAGGGCATTTTCTTCAACACCGACAGTCAAGGTGGTTGGATGCGCCGCGCAAGTAACATTGCCATTGCGCAAGTGAGCTGCTCTAAAGGTTTATACTACCTTCGTGCGAAGTATGATGATGAGCATGTAGCCTTCGCGGTGAAGACCTCAACTTCACCACTACCGCTAGCTGTTTGGCATGCACGCATGGGTCATGCTGCTGACTCTACTCTACGCAAAGCAGAAAAGGTAGTCATCGGACTTGTTCTGGATAATGATGGACCCAACGGATCTGCGAAGCAAGGTGACTCTATCGATTGCCAATCATGCTTGATGGGAAAACAAAAACGCTTTCCATTCCCATCCCAAGCTCGTCACCGTGCTACCCACTGTGCAGAGCTCATTCATACTGATGTCTGGGGACCTGTCAACATTGCAACACCATCTGGAGAGACATATTTTGTCGCATTCACTGATGACTTCTCTCGTTACTCAACCATCTACCTCATCAAACACAAGAGTGATGTCTTCTCTCGCCTACAGCAATATGTGACTTGGATCGAAAATCAATCAGGACAACACGTGAAACGTCTACGTAGCGACAATGGTGGCGAATATACTTCCCATAGCGTCACTGAATTCCTACGGAGCAAGGGCATTGAACATGAATTTACGATGCCATACACTGCAGAGCAAAATGGAGTTGCTGAACGTGGCCACCAAACAATTGTGACTCGAGCGCTGAGTGCACACCATCAAAGTGGTTATCCACGCTCATTTTGGGGCCATGCCATCGTAAATTCAGCATACATCAAGAATTTCCTCCCATCATCAGCCACTGATCAGAAGACACCTTTTGAACTATTCTATGGTCGTCCCCCTGATGTGTCACATTTACGCCCATTTGGCTGTCTTGCCTATGCACATATTCCTGATGACACTCGCCACAAATACGAATATGTGTCGCGATGCTGCTTCTTATTAGGTCATGCCAAAGATGCTGGATACCTATTATGGGACTCAACAGCACGACAAATGGTGCGCTCTCGGAATGTTCTTTTTGATGAAGGTGTTTTCTATGGGGACCCCAGCTCAATCACCTCACCCCTTGTCACATTGTACAACCAGTATATTCAGAGTCAGATGCGAAAAATGCCCGATCCACCAGATATCTCCAAAGATCCCCTCTTAAAATCCTCAGATGACTCGCCTGAAATCATCATTGAAATGCCAATCCCACCAGTCTCTGTCATTTCAGTGGGAGCAGCTCCGATTTCTCCATCTCCTGCATCTGATGACTCACTCTCATTCCCGCAACCAGGCAATATTGCATCTCAAACAGTGGCTGAGAGTTTACCAGATTTGAATCCTCCAACTCCAACCCCTGAACTACGACGATCAACTCGCCAACGTGTTGATGCTAAGCCTGCCCTACCACGATCTGTTGCTATCCCAACAAAGAATGTCCCTGTGCAGCAGCGATGGACATATACTATACCATCAGAAACCAGTCCTGATGCTGGATCGACACCCTCTGATATTATTGTTGAACATTCTGCAATGTACACATCTGCAATCATGGATGGACGAAGACAACCTCCAGAGACCCTTGCCCAAGCTCGTGCGTCCCCAGAGTGTGCACATTGGGAAAGTGCCATGTTGGAAGAATTGGCCTCACTTCGTGAAAAGGGAACAGGTACTCTATTACCACTTCCTTCAGGACGTAAAGCAGTCGGCTCCCGCTGGGTCTTTTCATACAAGTATGATGAAGGTGGACAGATCAGCCGCTACAAGGCTCGTCTTGTTGCTCAAGGCTTCTCACAGATTGAAGGTCTGGATTATACTGAAACCTTCGCACCGGTTGCCAAATATGACACAACACGTGCCCTACTCTCCATGGTAGCAAAATATGATCTCGAGTTGGACCAGATGGATGTCAAGACTGCTTTCCTTAATGGTGATCTAGATGAAGATATCTATATGAGGCAACCCCCTGGTTTCGAAGACGAGGAACATCCAGACTGGGTTTGGAAGCTTCTTAAGGCAATTTATGGACTCAAACAGTCTGGACGCCAATGGAACAAAACTCTTGACGAATTTTTGCGCAAAGAGGGTTTTACTTTTGTTCGAAGTGAAGCGGATTATAGCCTATATGTGTTACGAAAGGATGACAAGGTCATATGGCTCCTTGTCTATGTTGATGACATGCTCCTTGCTTCGAATTGCCGAAAATTCCTCGACATCTTTAAAGGCGCCCTGAGCAAACGCTTCGAGATGAAGGATCTTGGTGAAGCTCGTCATTTCCTTGGAATGCACATCAAACGGGATCGTGTAAAGCGGCACCTCACCATCAATCAGACCTCCTTCCTTGAACAGATTCTCAGCGAAGCCAAGATGTCAGACTGCCGGCCAGTGGGGACTCCAATGGTCCCTGGTGTCTCATTGACAAAGGCCACTGCACCTCTTACTGAGACTGAAACTCAGCAATTCGCACATATTCCATATTCACGTGTCATTGGTGAGCTCAACTTCGCAATGCGTGTCAGCCGCCCGGACATTGCCTATGCTGTTTCAGCACTGTCGAAGTTCCTGAGCAACCCTGGTGTTGAGCATTACCGACAGCTCCACCATTTGCTTCGTTACATCCAAGGCACTTCACATTACTCCCTCACCTTTGGCTTGTCTGATCAAGGGCTTACCGGATATTCAGACTCTGACTTCGCATCTGACAAAGATGACAGCCGTTCTATTGGTGGTTATGTTTACTACCTCTTCGGGTCCCCAATTAGCTGGCGCTCTCAAAAACAATCTGTCGTCGCAACATCATCAACAGAAGCAGAATATATTGCTCTCTCTAATGCCGCTCGGGAACAAATCCACCTTAGCCAGTTGTTACATGATTTCGGACTCGACCCATCACTTATCTCGCCCACTATCCTATATGGTGACAACAATGGAAGTCGCGCACTGACCAAGAACCCCCAATTCCATGATCGTGCAAAACACATCCGTGTCCGCTATCACTTTATCCGCGACCTCGTCAATGATGGACTCATCATCATCCCTTATATACCTACCCATGACATGATAGCCGATATCTTCACGAAATCTCTGCCTCGGAAGTCATTTCGTGGTCACCGCTACTCCCTCGCCCTTCGTTCACCAGACACAGATGATATCGAGTGATTTGGAGTGAATGCGTCTGAGTGGGAGTGTCACGATACGTCTTTTGTACGCATCTATCTTACATACACATTCACGATGTCCTTACACGTTTATTTTTCATTCTCCGATTACGATAATGTTTTCTAATAGTCCTCGTTGTACTACGACTGATAGTGACGATTCTCCTAATAATTAATCATCGCTTTTCTATCCTGTTCTAGTCCGAGTCTGTCTACTTTTAATAGACACGCCCAATGTCGAATATAATGCCCACTCATAATATATCCCATCCGTTGACACATCAGCCTGATATCTACTCGCCATTATCAGCGTTTCCTGTAGTTTGGGAGAGTTTTTGATTCACATTGCATCAATCATCACTAATTAGATTGAATTGAGTCAAAATGACGAGTCAGTAGTAAGATTATTACCGCACCGATGGAGACACCTGGAATTTTTTTTTCGGGGTCAGGTGAAGAACATTTTTAAGTGTCAGGCTCACCTAATGTGAGGAACACAAATATAGCCTATAGTATGTCAACATAGCGAAATGCAAGAGTAGGTGAACGTCAAACTCACCACTGTTATATAAAAAGCTCCCGATCGCGCCTTGCTGACTAGATTCCTTGAATTAATCATGGTAAATATATCAGATTTACGGAAACACGTACGTATCCATATGCGATGAACATACAGACTACCGACAAAGAAAGCATCATAAGCATGTTGCATGACAGCTTGCACATGAACTTACAATTGTACCCCACTGATGATGATAATCTGTCGAGTGCATGTCTAAGTTGGAACACAGAGCTTAGAGAATATAACTTACCTTAAATACTATTTGGAGCTACATGATCTCGTCAATATGACAGTAGAGGTTGCACGGAGGGCCAAAGTGGTAGGAACTCACTTTAAAGCTCCATACGATTTCTGTGAGCGCACCGATATTCGCGTAATTTGTTACCAAGTAATAATAGACACAGTGGATAATAAGGGCCAGGTGCAGAGCATCGAGTGTCCTAAATGTTCGGGGTAGGTAGCAATCTCGATCGAAACTGCGCATTCGAAGATATACTTACAAAAGACAGGCGAGCTGATATAGCGTCAAAAACTGAACTGACAAAGGATCGAACGTAGACGTACGACCAGCTTATAGAATGTTGCACCTGTGTCTCTATTCTCCTGAAAGTAGATGAAGGCTTGTACGATGCTCAGACCAAAGAGGCTGTTTTATCAGACACGTCAGGATAACAACGAACGCTCAGCTTCGACTGCATGAATGGACTAACACTGCTGCAAGAACACCCCCGATAAAAAGCGCGCCGAATGTGTCCCCAAGGTCAAGGTGTGGGAGCGTCGAGGGAGAAGACATTGTTGACGCACTCTCCAATTCTATCAGCACTGCGGTAATCTCACCGTTACTATATACCTCATATACCGTGGGGTAATCAGCGCATTTCCATCTGACAGACGCGATAGATCAAGGCTGCTGGTGCTGTACAGATGCAACGAGTCACAGGTTTGTGTCATATAGATGCGCCCCCTTCAGTGCTATGTAGGCATCAGCCGCCCATATTATGTGAATTCCATTGACGTATTATCACTCACTGTTGAATTCCGCCTTAGATGTAAAGACCTGCCGTCATATGAACCTCGCCTGCAACGCAAGATCTCAAACAAGTAGTCGGCGCAATTTTAGTCAAGAAGAATCGCTTGTAGTAGTCCGGGATCACATCGAATGCCCAAGCACCCATATGCCAATCGGGAGATAAAGTTCCTGTACCAACATGCGTTTAAGAGTCAGGCTCCTGTTCCGCATAGGAAAGAGTGACTCCCCACTCTGCCCAACTTGCAAAGATCAAGACGAAACCGTTCACCATTTCCTCTTCGTATGCCCGCAATACAACCGTGAACGACACATCTTCGCAAATGCACTACGCCGGAAAGCCACCTCCATAGGATATATACTCACAGAGGACGAAGCCTATCAACCGCTAATGCGCTTCATCAATAGCACCGGTCGCCTCAAATCTACGTTTGGTGAGATTTCGCTAGTATAAAATTTGTACACTTTCACGCACTGTCACATAGTAAAGACATATAACCCCACATGTATTCAATAGAGCAATCTCAAAAGCTCAAACCCACACACTCCACTAGCGAGGATAAATGGCCATCGCGGGACGAATGCCTCTGTAGGAAAAACGAGAGAGTAGTTGGAAGAGAAGGAAGAGGCCTAACCACGAGACAAGATACACCAGGACAAGGCTAGAAGGAAGACAGAACAGAGCGCGATTCCCCATCCACCCAACTCCTCCTCACTACTCACTCTACTCCACAGCCTTCCTCGTACAAAGTCGTTCTCGGCCTGGCCCGATGTATCGATGGAGTACACGTTCTGTTACTTTGCAACACTTAGTTTACGTACATGGTAGTTAGCGGGGAGTCGCCCCCCCGATACACGATAGGGCTGTCCAACATAAGGTCCAGGACCTTGAAGGACAATAAACTTCGATTTAAAAAAAAAAAAAAAAAAAAGAGTCAGGCTACCCTACCGGAGTTCCCCTCTAAAGTATAAGCTTCTTCCGAAGAAGCTCGCGAAGTATCATGAAAATATCATGGCAGATACGTCCCTATCGTGACACTGCCCTCTCATGGGTACAAGGTACCGGTGCCGCAGTGCATTTGATTTACAACCGATGTACTGTGCCTGCGTTGGCGCTTGCAGGACAAACAAAATAAATAGTTAAGTCATAATAAACAAAGTACGTACACTAGACCTGGTTCCAAGGTTCACAGCCTCTCCGACTAGAGCCCATACCCGCCCGCATGTCGAGATTGCTAAGCAGGCTCTTTACCCCTGCTACTGTTCGAGCCGCATCGTGATCATCAGCTTGCTCCGCTTCCTTGCTTTTTTTTTGGCCTCATCAAAGCCTTCCAATAGGACATCATACACCTGGCTATACTCCACGCCAAGCCACTTGCCCATAATCCAGAAATCCCTGTAGTTCTGCACGACTCCGGAATTGGAGAGGTTGCGTTGAGAGGTCTGCGTAAACTGGTCGAGACAGAGGAGGCTGAGCGGAACGTGGCACATGTACCGGATGCGGTGAGGGTCCGCAAAAAGTGTGATTATGTGCGGGTTTTGCACCATCAGCTTCGCCGCCTGCGTCTGCATTCTGCTAGTGAGCGCCATGATGGTGCCAGTGTGCCATCTGGACATCAACACATTCACCACCACTAGCTAGGCCACCACGACTGCCTTTGAAGTCGAACCGCCCAATATTAGAGACCTCGAATGTTGTCAATTAGCGAGTCACTTGCCAGTACGGCGTTACCACCAGCAGAGGTCCATGTTAGTTGAAAACCTGATCATAACGAGATGCAAAGAAGGAAGGCATCTCTCGAGGCAGGTTCGCAGAGGAAAGGGGAACATTCGAGGGCCGCCCGCCTGGTTCAAACTGTAATATTGAGGAGAATACTGTGACGCTGGTTGAGACATTTCAGAAATTAGGACGATCAAGAACATACATTCATAAACGAGGCATCAGGAAAATCAAAAAAAAAAAAATGCTTAGCATGACTTCACACGACTTAGCAAGTGTGTTACATAAGTCATGGGCAAGACTCAAGTAGGGTCTTCCGATGAATTTGACTTATTGTTGTACTTATCGCACTTATTCATGACTTAGTCAAGTGGTACAAGATTAAATTAAGAATGCAACGCAGTAAGTCGTTCATGCTGTGAAAACTAGTTCTGTTGGAAAAACGAGCACCAGTTGAAGAAAATGTTGAAAATATCGAGTCGGCGCGTTCAATACTACCGGTAGACGATACAAATTCTACACATAGGGTAAACTACTGTATGTAGCTAGTATATATCCTAAGTGCCTCGTGTACTACATGCAGTAAACACGAGTACGATCGCTTGAATATTCCAACAGAAAATGCTTGAGGCTATTAGGCATATATATGTGCAGGATAGATAATGCCGTCAACTGGTTGAATTCGCAATCTAATTGGCAACACCGTACTAGACATATCCATATCTATTCAGGTCAAGAGTAGTAAGCAATTTTTGTGACGAGTCCTAGTCTTTGCATTCCTCTATGTCATGACCATCCCGTAGAATTCACGTTGCAGTGGCGCTTAGAGTAAAATATTCTTGGACGGGAGATGAGGTAATTTGCATGTCTATTGGAGCGTGATCAAGTTCGCAGCCAGCCTCCGCGGTAGACTGATGTTGTGGAATGGTGTCTTCTCGAATCTGCTGCAGAGACGTAAGAACGCCTGTGTTGGTGTGTGGTTGCAGATCATTGACACGGAGTGACAGAGGTGGATTCACAAAAGCGGTAGACTGATCTGGTCCAGTTGGAGAGCTAGTGTTGCTTTCATGACGGTGTGTGGGGTTTTTTTCTGGTTGGGAACTAGGTAGATGAGAAGTATGGAGCATTGGAGCATCAGCCTCGACGTTTACTTGCAAGGACCCTGCAGGAACACCAATCGTAGCCAGGTGGACTCCTTCAGTGTCGGATCGAGGCTCGCAGGTAGGGTTACTTCGGCCTCTTCTCAACCCCATAAGTACCATGACCTGCTGCTTGGTGTCAACTACACGAGATAATAATCCTGGGTGGATGTCTGCATGTAGCCAGTTGATCACCTGTCGCCAGTATACCCCATTCCTGGTGCGAGCGATGCCATACAAAATCATTAAGAGTGTGACCAGTATCACTGTACCAACGATGGCCCTGGAATATATGTCTCCACGACTCGCCCAATCGATGGAGAATGCCGCAAAAAAGAAGACCATCCTGACTTATTCGAATCAATGCGTTCGCCGTCAAAACAACAGACTCACCCCCATAGAAGCAATGCTTTGGGAAGACTGTGAATTATGGCCAGCGTTTCGAGGCCGCCTGACAAGGATATTCTCTGAACCAACTGCCGTAAGCAAAATTGACGTGCCATAGAGCTTAGTTACTGACCGCTTGGGTGTTACTACGGTCCATAGTTCTTTTATGCGAAAGCAATAAGCCGATAATCATACTTCCCAAGCTCGCCACAAGGGACATATAGCTAGCTATCTGAGTAGCGGATCTGCCGCTTCCATCAACACTACTGATAGCGAGAAACCCGACATTGGCATTGAGCAATACAGTAGCCTGGCTTGAGATCAATTGCATGCGAGTGCGCCATATTGAATGTGAGACTCACCAAGAGATTAGAATCCTGCAGCTGCCCGTTCAGTTTCAAGTTGAATGCATTCCGCCGCTCCGACGAAGGCATTGCATCAACAAAAGTCTGGTGCAGCTCTCGCACTTGACTCATGGGTTCAAAGAACAGAAGGGGTGCGAGAACAATCATTAACAGCGATGGTGTATATAAATGGGCTGTCTGTTCAAAGGTTAATCTCACCCGATCCTCTCCATGCAAATTGATGAAATGGTTTCGACCTGTGAAATCACTATGAGTTATAACTAGAAAGGTGAACAGTAGAGATCACTCGCTGAACGTATACATAATCTGGCCTTTAATGAAGATCAATGGTGAGAAGACATCGAAATCGATTTTAAGCCTCACCTAAGATGGTCGCAACGTGACTCAGATATTGTTGTGTGCCATCTTCCATAGAGAAATTCACTTTGACAGATGACATCAACAAATGACATCCGAGGATTATCGACATAATCTACCATTGATCTTGTCCACGATAGATATGTAGTCTCTGAGTTCAATGACATCGAACGGCGCCACAGAGTATCTCGAGTTTAGGTGGTCTGACGTTGGCGATTGAAAAATTAAATCACGCTATTAAATCACATTGACTGCATATGAAGAGGGCACTGACCGCATGTCGCTCGTATCAACATATACTTGACCTCATCAATAAGATGTTGTGAAACTGAACACAGGCTAGGGAAGTATTGCCAATGTTTCCTGCATTGCATGTCAGTTTCCCTGCATATAATCTAGATGTCTATTTTTAAGAATGGAATGACATAATAAACGTGCTGGTACGGACCTTTAGGCTCAGCTAGGACACACCAGTATTGTCCTTGAATGGCTAGCCCTGGGTGCGGAAATCCAAGATGAGTCATCAAAAGCAGATTCGGTGAGAGCTACCCTCCTACCTGTGTGTGAAAGACTTTCAATATCCTTACAGTCAGAGAGAATATCTCCTGGAGTGCAATCATGCAACCAAAAGAGGCACCTGTCACGGTGATTGGCAAAATAATAGCAACAAACGACAGTGCCGTCGTCAGAGAACTTGGGCTCGATTACAAGGTCAACCTTTTGCATGTCAAGCTCAAGGTTCCTCTGCTCAATTTCCCGCTGGAGCTCTCCCAGTAAGTACTTCATATAGAATCCGATGTCCCCACGTATACGTTCATCTTCGTCACAGATATTCATTTCTGTGAATGTTCTCTGCGTGCGTAGCTCCAAGTCGGGTTCAGTCTTCAACACTTCATGCACATTACGCACGTTTGCTTCGTTCACAAAATAACAGGCACCTTCAGGATGCACGAGCCTGGTCCATCCCTGCGGAACGGCCGAGCTTGAAGGAGCTTAGGTGCGATAGAAAGCAGTGATAACATGACTTACTCATTCGCAGGAAACGTAACCGTCATAGCAGGGAGGATAATTTCGGAAGCGTTGGCGACCCTTTGTCGAGGTCAGTTCTCGCACAGGTAGGATAGTATATTCGTTTTCACTCACCGGGGGTTGTATCTTTCGTACCGCCTGACTTCATTTGCGACCATAGCAGCTATCCGTGGGCGATGGAGCACGGTCTCTAAGTCCGGTTGTTGACCATTCTCGGGAAGAATAGGAGAAGCGAAAAGAACAGAATGGTCGTTATCGGGATCTAATACACAGCTAACAGGACGCGAATGGACAGGTCTCGTGTGTGTTCGGTATACATCTCGTCGACTTTGTGACTCAGCAATCGACCGCGGCGTCGTAAAGGAGCGATAGGTGCCCACTGACATACGACCACCAGACAGGTCAGGAGAAACGTGCTCGAGCGATGTAGAAGTAGAATGAGCACCACCCGTGTCTCGTAAATGTAGGGAGGGAACGCCGAGGCTGGAAATTGTCGCGATAGTACTAATTCGGGGATGTTTGGGAAAAGATCTTGAATAAGGATGATCTGAAGGAGATGAAAGATCCTTTGAATCCCCCTGCCCTGTTTCACCAGTAGACACTGGCAGGAGACTGCAGAAAATGGGCTCATTTCCTCCTGCGATGCCACCTCGGAGTTGCGAAAGGAGACTGAAAAGGGGATTCGGACTACAAGTGATCAATCCCCAATCTTCGAGCTTTGAATGACCTGCAGCAAAGCGGCGGCGGAGTGAGGACAAGAACAAAAAGAGTAACTTGACACATCGGCGTGCAAGTCTTGGAAGCCATTTCTTCAGTGCGTCGAGTATGAGGGCGAGGAATTGCGTAGTCAACATGGCGAGGAACTGTACAGCATGATATGCGCGCTCTGATAAAATATAGCCTTGTCTCGAACCCACGCATTGACCATATCAATGCTCACTAAGTATAGACCAAAGGCGTGCAATTTTGCCTTTGGAAAAGTAATATTAGCCTGCAGTGCCACAGCATCGCACACAACATACGCTGTGCAAGTCGCTTGACCCAGCAGTAACCAACAATCCTGCGACGATGCCTGCGAAATATGGACTTCGGTTCACTGTTCCAACGTAAGTGTTCTTATTCAATAGTACCTGACGACCTGCTCGTTATCAACCATTGCCTGGTCACGGTGAAATTGTTGTTGCCTATGTGATGCGTGGCGAAACTCAGCGATGGGCGAGTATGATGCTGGTACACCATAGAAGAATAGCAACGTTGTGAAGACGATAAGGAAGGCAAAACGTAAACCCAGCCCGCAATGTTATGGTAATAACGATTCTGGTATTGCGCTAGAACCGGCTCAGAATCACAGCAGAAAATCGAAAGGCGAGGACAGACCTCGTTCAATGATTTAGCCTTCACCACACCATATTTCCGTCAAACCAGCGTCCCCCATGGCTCTCTTCCATGGACCGAGGCTCTTCAATTCAACAGCCAAGATCTTACGCTGCATGTCTGCGCCCATCTCAACGAGGCGGCGAAGGATAACTCGATTGCCTCGAGCCATAGTCCAGTGTAAGGGAGAAGTCCAGCATCATCTTTCAAGTTAGGGATCGCGTCGTCCCTGAGCAGAATATCCATCGTCTTGATACGCAGCCCACATCAATGATGTATGACCTTGTAAGTCACGATAATCGAAGTTCAAAGGTTGATACAATAAGTACAGAAGTGGTATCACTGAGGAGGGCGTCACGAGTTATAGCCTTGAGTGTAAGCGATTGTTGGATCGGCATTGTGGGATATGAGGAGCTGTACGATGTAGAAATATTCATTTCATCCAGCCCACTCGAAAGGGATGGCCTGTAGGTCACCTACTATAACATCTATGTCAGCACACTGTTCTATGAGATAGCAGCAAGTTACAAGTTGGGAAAATATTGACCGCTGCCCAGTGAAGAGGAGTGCTGCGGAAGTGTGGCAAAAGCATCGGTAAACTTTTACACATCCTGCTCATCTCTGTCGGTGATCTTGAAATTTTCTGACTTCACGAGCTCACAGATCCCTGAGCTGAGCTGCTGAAATTATTTCTACCTGTGTGACCGTTAGTTAGAGCTTGCAGGTCCAGTGATCCCTGCAGATAGGATGGGGCAAATAGCTGCATTGAAATTTCAGAAGATAGAAGACAGATCTGAGTAGGTTGTACCGCATGTCTTGACCAGTGGCCGGCATGTACTTGAACGCTGGAATTCTTGTCAACCGATTTGCAGGGCGTCGGGACTTTCCGGACCAATGCCAACAGTAGTAAAAACGATTTACGTTTATCTCCGCCTCGCTCTTTTCTGTCGCTCGTTCGTCGTGCTCTTTCTTGACCAAATAATCATGAGCCAGCGTATCATTTCCTCCATCCTTCGCGCACGGCCAAGTGCTGTCCTTTGTCGTGCTGCGACCCCCGCCTTCGCTACCCCCGTCCGCTTTTCGTCGTCGGATTCGCATAGTCAAGAAACGTTCGAGCAGTTCTCCGACCGCTACGTTTCTTTCTTCCAAGGCGCACAAGACCTTTTCGAGGTGCAGCGTGGTCTGAACAACTGCTTTGCACACGATCTCGTCCCTTCACCTGGCGTTGTTGAGGCTGCCCTTCGTGCAGCACGCCGGGTCAACGACTATGCAACTGCTGTCCGGGTCTTCGAGGGCATTAGAGAGAAGGTTGAGAACAAGCAGCAGTACCAGGCTTATCTGGATGAGCTGAAGCCCGTTAGAGAGGAACTTGGTGGGTACTCGTTATTCTAATAAATATCGCTTCTTCTGACCGTCGCCTTCTTACGGGCATATAGGCATAGACACAAAAGAAGACCTTTACACCTCATAAAACCTGCTAGAGCAGCTTATTCTGGTGAGCTAATCATGCTTTCGTCTTTCCGCTAGAGCTAACATAACATATGCACGTAGTAGTTGCAGTGCCTCGACTATTATTGTCCCTTATTTGTCTTCCAAAGCACGGATTCCATATCATTACACCCCGTTGTGACCTATATTGAACACTGCTTCTACTGTGCTGTTTTGAGGATAATTGACTTTTCTTCTACCGAGGCGCCCTCTACAAGAAATAGGCCTCTGCGTGCGCCCAATCCCATTTTCACCACTATGAAGACCTAATACAGGAAGATCATTGACTTGGCTCAAATTTCAGATATCGGAGTTTGAGAGAGGTGTCCAATGACGCGTATTAAACTGTTGCATGGTACTCAGAAGAACAAAGTTACTGATGAGAAAGCTTCCGCCATGAATCAGTTTCAATATGTCTAATTATCGCTGTTTTCTCCAGATAGATCAGCTGTTTCACTTCCAAATGAAACATGCTTTTCGCTCCAAAGGGGTGAACCGCATGCGATTAATGTCGGCTGATATGCGTCCAGCCTTGTGGGTATGCTGTAGTACTCTTGCGACCTTCGCAACGCAGTTTCAAGTTTCTGACTGCTGCAGATGCGCCCCTCTGTTCTTTAGGATTAAAGTCTTAGCTCTGGTCAAACAGTCAGAGGTTGCTACTCTCCGCAGAAGGTCGATTCACTTCGACATCAGTTCGCTAGATACTGGGTTTGTTATAATCTATAATAACGTAGATTCCATTCTGTGATCTAAGTAGTTTGAATCTGACTGAGACAAGTTTCAGTTAGGTGTAAATGCCGCTGGGCACCACGCGGTAAACCCCGACAATAGGGACCTTGCGACGCAACCGGTGACTACCGTCGTTTTCGAAGAAACCGATTCAATTCAAATCCAATTCCCATCCAAAGGTGTATACATGCCTTTTTCCGCAATTGTCACAGTTCTAGCCTCAGCGATTAAGACATTGTCGTGGAAAACCATGTAATATATAACCCCTGAGCTAGTCCTTGGCAAATTATCGACCCAGGAATAGTTTATCGCGTCCAGCTGGACGTTCTTTCAGGTACAGCCTTGTCGATCGAAATAGTGGGTCATCGACGATCAAGTGTTAAGGAAAGTGAGTAAGCAGGTAAATTTAGTAATGTACACATTTAGATGCTTGTCTCGAAAACACGCAGTACAGTGTCTGCGGCGAGTAAGTTCACCTAAGCCAAGTCTAAGAGTACTAATCAAATATAGTTGCTGAGCCCATGTTCCGTTATCGTGCTCACCAGATTCTGACACATATCTGATGGAATTTGTGGAGTGGGACACCGATTCTCACTCCTTGATCAAGGCCTAGGATTCAGAGCAAAATTGTCATTGTCCAATCCGGATTCAAATACTTGATAACGAACGTTCCTAAGCCAAATAGAGAGGCACGATGGGAGTAGAGGAGTTTCCTGAGAGTCAGAAATCAGAGATGAGGAGCAGGACAGTCCACAAACATAACATTGAGAAGTCCTCCACGAGTGACAAGATAACCCAAATAACGCCATCCTCCTTCGATTGGTGTTTACCAAACGCAAACAGCCAGAAGGAGCGATTTTTGCCATTACACGACCGTCTCCCCTTCGATTGATCTGTCTAGGGCTGATCGCGAAGTCGACGTCGATCATCAAAACATCGAGTTCCGGGGGCTATCATAGCCTGGTACTAGTACTCAGCAAAATGGCGCAATCGCGAAGACGAAAACTCAGGCCTCAGGCCTCAGGTCCGACGATACGACTATCTTCACTTCATTCATCCATGGGTGCTATATAACTGTTTGCTGTATCGATTAATCATTGCTAGTAGGGGAAACCCCAAACGATGAAATTGAACAATGGAGATTCCAAATGGCGGCCCCTCCAGCTGATTTGGCGCCAATCGTGCTCACCTTACTATAATATTGATCTGTCCAGGGCCGATCGCGAAGTCGATGTCGATCATCAAAACATGGAGTTCTGGGGGCTATCATAGCCTGGTAGTAGGTATTGTTACTCAGGAAATGGCGCAATCGCGAAGATGAAAACTCAGGCCTCAGGTCCGACGATACGATTATCTTCACTTCATTCATCCATGGGTGCTATACCAATCCCAATAAGTGGGACATGTTTGCTATATTGATTAATCATTACTAGTAGGGGAAACCCCAGCGATGGAATTGAACACAAATGAGAAAGCTAATCTGTGTCGCAATGAACATAGTGCGGAGACGCTCTCCGGCGACTCTTTGAGTCTCCTCCTCGAGGCTCCAGCTGGTTTGGCGCCAATCGTGGTCACCTTACTATAGGTATTGCTCGATGGACTAACTTTCGGTTTCGAACTTCCCCATTGAACTTCGAGACCACAACGAGCAGGATATTGTGCGGACTTAGGCTGCGCTTTTTCAAAACGCGCGCCTACTAGTGTTTTATTACGTACTGTAATAAATCCAGGGGCAGATCTAGACTTGAAACAGACCTCACAGCAAAGAACTGAAAATCCTAAAAACCCCTATAGTAGAGTATGCACTTATGTACATCGAATATTCGTGCATACAACAACATGAACGATAGCTCAGTGCCACGTGTATAACAAATGTGATTGCTCAAGTGTTCTTGATTTGACAGTGATGGTATGGCGTGGTGTGATATATATGAAGAGAGAATACATCATAAATCATGTCATAAGGACGTACGTAGGCAGAGCAGAGCAGAATGTTAATCGAGTAAGTAAACAGAATGTAAAAAAATAGTGTCCAGGAGATCGTGTGTGTAGTAGGTAGTACATAAGAGGTAACGCGAGTGATGGGTGGTAGTACAGCTGAGTAAGAAAGAAAAAAAAGTGAGGATATGAGGAGGATAAAATCATAGATCACAAAGCAAAAGAGATGGGACTTTTGTAAACACAAGGACTTTACAGCTGCGGAAGGATGTGCGAATTGCGCTACCCTCGAAGGCGGACGGACGGAAGTCGTGATAAGTTACCGTCAAAATCGTGAACATCGTACACGCGGGGGTCGTCCCTCCCCTTCCCCCCTAAAAAAAAAAGGTACTCTGATTCCAATTTCAAAAAACCTTCAAGCCAAGATACCCCCGTCGTCGCCCGTCAGCGGCCCATGTGCAGGCGGCCCTTGAGCAAAGCACCAGCGCATCACAAACGCTTTATACAGCGAATCACCTGACAGGCCCTCACTACCCGGCGGGAGGCCAGGTGTCCCACTAGCCGACTGGCTCGAAGGACTTGGAGGAGGTAGTTCAGGTAAACCAGATCTAGACACAGGAAGTTCAGGATCCGTGTTAGTCCTCCGTGCATTCTGCCGCTTCGCAAACATCGATTGCGCAGGCGGCGCAGTCCATTCCCAATCATCGATGTGTGACGCCTGTGTGTGCGGAGGACGTGCATAGTTAGCGGGATGCCCATTGATGATCACGGTTGGGACCATGTTGGGTGACGCAGATGGCGTCGAGAGCGTCGAAGAAGCGGGTGAGGGTGATTCGTAGTCGTGAGATTGGGGCAGTTGGACTTGGAGCGCTGGTCGTTGGGCTGGACTGGAGGGCGAGGGTGGAGAATGCGGACGCTGTGCGGGTACGGAAGATGCCGGGGAAGCGGGACGGACAGGGGGTGCTGCGTAGTTGGGAAGACGAAGTTTTCCTGATCTCAACGGCAATGAAACTTTCTCCTTGCTGTCTCTCGTCGGTGAGGAAGAAAACGATGAAGTGAAAGGAGAAACGAATAGGCCGCGAGCATGTTCGCGGGACGTGGGCGGGGGAGGTGCAACCATCGAAGGTAAGATTGGCTCTGGGAATTTTCGCCGTTAACTGACCGTCAGAAAAACACTAAAAATAATGATACTCACCAGGTGCAGTCTCTCTCCTCGGCCTGTTGGAGGATGATGGTAAAGGCGCTGCGCGGAAAGCAACACGGTAGTTTCCGCCATTATTGTTATCCCACCATTCACCACCAAGAGCTGGAACTTCTGACGATAAAGCAGGATAGATCGCATCTACCCTGTAACGCGCAGCAAGCCATAACACTCGCGACCCCAAGTTGTGCCCGTAATCCTCCAAGCGAATCATGAAAGAGAAGCGATCCCACCCGCGATGGTCTGTCGCTCGAGCAGCAAGGTCTCCAAGTGTTGTTTTGTGTGATGGGAGAGATGTAAAGACGGATGGAAGTGATGGAAGAGAGACGACATATCGTGCTGCCACTTCGCTCACCGTTTGCCACTCATCAAGGGTAAACCGTACAGCAATATGCTTCTCATAGGCCAGGTTGCGCACGAGAACGGTACCGCTTAAATGTGGGTTGACGGCTGTTGACGAAGCATACGAGAAAGTGAGAGATTCAAGCAGGACATTGGAATGAGGAGGGACATTAGTAACGGGGACTACGGATGAAGTAGCGGGATCAATGTCGAATTTCAGAGAAGGAGAGAATTTTGGGAAGGGAAAGCCGGTTGATGGCTGATCCTCGCCTTCTGTCTCACTTTCATCAACTCCGTCGGGGGTACTGACAGCAGCTGGGCGAGCAGAGCGGCTGAAAAGACGGATAGATGCTAGGCCAACGTCTGTTTCAGGGAAATGTACATTTTTTGGAGTTAAGGAGGTGGGCGTAGATGGTTCAGAACGGGAGCGCAGGTGGAGATGATTATTAGGGCGCTGTTTTTCGAGAGAATGGGGGATGGATAGGGAAGAGGAGGAGGATTTAAGGGATGATTTGAGTGGCTTCCCATTGGAAAGAAGTATAGTAGACGATGCACGGGACAATTCTGATGAAGGAATAATGGACGGTGAAGAAGGACCAGGAGACGGGGGAGAGGGGGAGCGGCGTGGAAATGGAACAGTAGCGGGTGATTGAGAATCATTATATTTTATTGGGCTGTCAGACTTAGCATGTGCTTCCTCATCGAAGGAATCTGACGATGACAAGTGCTGGTCATCATGCTCTTCATCACCATGGATATGGAATACGGGGGACTTGCGACTGTGGACGGGTGAATGAGATTTTCGCTTTGGGAGGGAGCCTAATGAGACAAATGCTCCTGGTCCGCGTTCATTTGAGAAGGTTGGTGAGCGGGTGCGGTCAAGGGACATCTAGAATGACGTCAGTAAAAGAGAAAAATGGAGATTCGTGTTAAATACCTCTCAGACAGAGTGTAAGAGCCCTGGAAAAGAGACTGGTGGAAGAGGTTGAGAGGAAGGAAGAGATGAGTTAGTTTTCTTGTTGTATAGGCATCGCTAGAAAATGAGTAATCTCTCCGAGATCTGATCGAAGTTCGGCATCCCAATATAGTAGCAGTTGCCAACACAGGCTCCACTAGATCTACTCATCCAGATCTCACGTTCGTTATCTAGCCTCGTCCATAGCATACCTGGCCAGCAGAGTTCTAGCCTAGCCTATCTCCCAACCGGCGACTCCACATCGCGCACAATCCTCGCAATAATTTCAATTTTTATGTATGAATCACGCCACTTTCAAGTTTCCATCTTCCTACACAAGTATATCCATTGCGCCCCCCCTGGCGTCTGTATAACTACCGATGGGTTCAACATGTTCCAGTACTCAGACGGATCTCACTAGGGGATCAGTATGTGATCGCGCATGATCGCTCATTTTCACCATCCATCATACATATGCAACTGACAAAACTCAACCGAGATCTGCATTTTCTACTCCCCCCTCGTCCTCCCTGCTTCGACATTTCTTTTGGTTCAATAACGTCATCGTGGTTGTTAACCCACTTGTCGTCCCTGCTTACGCTTCTATCACCACTCCAACCCTTATTACTTACTCACCGTCATCATCAGTTATGCGTCACTGATTTCCACTACATCGTTTTATTTTTTTGTATTACTTCTTTATGGGTTCACGTGAATATTTCTACGTCCCCCGACGAGAATCTATATATCATGATTCTGTCCTCCAACGAGGCTGTTTCTCGTTTTGAAATCTATTAACATCCTTGGATTTCCCACATCCTTCTACCCTTTACCCGATCTCTCCCGCAGGTTCATCGAAGATCAAAGATACCTCTCACGTCATCCACTCATTCCCTCACTGCTTTTCTTTCACTATCTCGAAGCCCGCATCCGAATCGGCGCGATAACCCTCCGCTTTCAAGCGATCCACCCACATTCAGGCATTCAGTACGGTATACCTTCGTATTCGCCATTTCCGCAAACCTACGATATCGGCTCGGTGAGGAAGTGTATGAATTCTCTATCTCGAAGCCCGCATCCATCGGCGCGATAACCCTTCACCTTCAAAGCGATCCACCCACATTCAGGCATTCAGTACGGTGTACTCTCATATCCGCCACTTCCCGCGAACCTACAATATCGGCGCCGTGAGGAAGTGTATGTATTATTGGCACGACAGAAACAACTTTCCAGTCCTGCGAGGCACTGTCAGGGGCCGCGCTCCCTGAATGCTACCTGACATAGAAGCGACCTTTGTGGTGTCGCGTCGCATCACTCCCTTTTGTTTTTGTCCATCGAACGTTGAATGCTTTGTGCTTATCTCTCTCCATTGTCTGTGTCCCGGCCAACCAAGTGATCAGTCGTTGATCAAGCAATTCCGCCTCTCGATATGTGTACATTTGAACGCGATAGCTCCTCTTCAACCATACGCTTTGACATATCAGGTTCATCATAACGAGATCTCATCAGACTTTAGATGATCGAGTATGTTACTCACCCTCGTTCCTGTACGTGCAATGCCACTGCTTCTTTAGGGAAAACGTTTCATACATCATTCGAAGCAGACTCGCAATCGTTCTCACGCTCGTCGATGCCGCCGCCCATTTATAATCACTTCCATACAGATAGCTCGCTGAGTTCGAATAGGTTGCAGGACTTATCGTAATTTCCACATATTTGCCTAGACCAGACGCCTAGATACCACAGCAAAACAAAACCCCAATGACTTATCGCATTATTGTATAGTATGCATCAAACTTCCGTTGTGAGCCGTTGTCATCGAAGGACTTCTGTTAGACCCCTTGCGGACTCACGGCGCCCTATACTTGATGATGTTCCCATATCCTTATATTCGCATTGAAAAACTTTTAAAAGAGTCGAGAATGGGTGATAGATCTGTGCTGTGCATGCATGATCCGGTACTGATACTTATCTACTCGCGACGTTGCTTGGCAAGGCAGGGTCTACCACACCGGGCTAATGTCGGTGAACCGCAAGTTGATGGTTTTCTGTTCTACGAGACTGATCCGAACACAGCGAAGCGCTTTTCACAGCATGGCCGTCCTGAGGCCAGGCCATAGAATAAAGCGGTTGCAGCTTCCAATTCCGAATACACCCGAAACGAAAGAAAAAACACATACACTCCGATAAGCGAGGACAGACTCTGGTCTAGAAAGATTAAACGTTCGATGAAGTGCCGGCTCCCAGTTGCAATGTCGCCGGCGAGCGACATATCAGGATAATCGTTCCCGCTACAACCATCAGCCAGAATTTGTATTGTGTCTCGGCCAGGCGAGAAATATCCAGAAATGAATGAACGCACATGTGCCATACAATAGGTTATCACAGCTGGATAAAAAATCGCTTCACTTTGATCAGTTTAGACTCTACATATCCCCTTCTCTTCCATTCTCCATTTTATAATTTACACACCGCGTGCGTCAATGTGTCCTGTGACCTCAGCTGTTAACCTCGTGAGACTGTTGGGTCCTGGATTTGCCTCTATAAGTGACTCACTTTCTAATCCCGTGGGTATTGTTGTCATTGTGACTTTCGGAGCCGCTGCCTGATGCTAATGGAATTGGCGTGAAATCATTAAAACTGCTAAATGCCAGCCTTCGTCAACCTCCAGGAACCTAGGAGATACAGTTGCTAGATCCAAAGTAGATCGGCGAGGCTGGTTGGCGCTTGTGTGAGGTGTACATACTCCACAATAGTACACGGTTCAACTTTCAACATTAAACAATGAACGAGGCCGACGATCGCGCATGGGCACTTTCGAATAGAAAAACCAAGGCGGCTACAATTCAGCGCCCAGCACAAGATCAAGTAACGTGGACAATCCAGGAACCAGCGAGCCCGGCATGCTCCACCTTCAACTCGTAGCTACTACGTCGTATGCGAGTGTGACCTCATTGAATTCAATAATTGGATAATACAAATCGGGACGCAGTCGACGTCAACAATAATGATATGGACCATCGTTCGCTTGGAGCACTACCGTGCGGTGCTAACAGGTTGCTAATCAAAGGCCAACACTGATGGATCAAAAGAAGTCCCGTTTCCAATTCTTCATAGAAAAATCTGTTAAATAAGGAAAATTGATGCCGCGACCAATCTGATCCATCAGCCTTTTAACGCAGCCCATCCACCACAAATTCTTATTTCACATCCAAGCAAGCAACGGAAGGGTGGGGCAATAGAATTACTCGTGGCGGAAGCTAAAACTTGGCACTCCTAAGCTCAGGGTACAACAACGCCCTTCAACTGTAGAACTTTCTCCGAGTCGCAGGCACGTTTTTTGTGGCTTATGATCTCATAACTTTCTTTTCTACTAGGGGTCATTGTCTATTACTACAACTTGATAGGGCTTTTGGAGTGCGGAAGCCATCCATCTCAGCATCCCACTGGCCTGTTGTCTTTTACTTGAAAAAGCTTAGGCACCCGTCTGTCTCTAACGGCAGGGACGACTGTGGTTTTTGAGCGAGGTTAGAGTATGCAATGTGTTCACAATACCCCACATCCATGTGGCCTTTTAGTGAACGTTGCAAGGCAGTTACTTCGATAGTTTCCAATTGCTTAATTAGCAAGTATTAGTAAGTACTAAGTGGTTCATGAAAATCAGAAGGATATGACGAACTTCGGATATTAATTGGAGGAGATTTGAGAAATTCGCCTCATGGCACTTCAAGCAGGATAGTGAATCAAATCATTCAAATTTCCATTCACGTGTTACTGTTGGAATAATTTGAGAGGAGACTAGTGGAAGACTGAACCTGGAGTGTCGAAAACAGCCAACGGCCGCCATCTGCGCCAATACGTGAAACTCACCCATCACGATCTCAACCGGATCCACTAATCCCTCTTCCCGCAGTTTTCCTTTTGTGCTCACTTGCTTCGTGAGTAAGGGAGTACGAGTTCGCATCATATACACGACAGACACCTACATACATACCACGATACGTAAAGCATACGTGTTCGAGACGATCGAGATATTAGCGGACCTTGAAGAAGTCGTCGTTGGGTCGGGAGAAGACGAAGAGATGGAGATGCTTTCTTCCTTAGTTTCGATTTTTTCATTTCTCCATTGCAATCAATCAACTCTAGGCTATACAAGTTGGTTGTTCCTTCTGCTGAATCACTTCAAGCGCGTTTGATTGAGTCTTAGGGTGTTGCTGACACTAACATAGGGTCAATGGACCCGAAGGACTCATTTTGATGAAAAAAACCCCCTCGAAGATGTCGATGTCTTTGTCTTTTACTCGAGAATATTGAATCAATTTCTATCCACAATAACGATGGTGCTTGGGTATCATGATGTATGCAGGACCTCTCCATGGTCACTATCATAGCCCAGCGAGTCTTTTCAACATCGCAAATTCACTCTCCCCAGTTGCCTCACATAACCCGTAGAATTGAGAAGACCGGTCGGAAAGCAGAACAGTAGGGCTGGTGTCCTCGTTAGTTCGCTGCACAACGTGCTTCAAGCTATAACTTACCGGTCGAACTCGACGATTTTGCCTTGGTCAAGAAGCATCACCTGCTAGCTCGTGAGTAATGCACAAATAACAGATGAGGGATCAATTTACCCTATCGTAGTCAATGACGGTACGAAGTCTGTGCGCGATGGTGAGAATAGTGCTGTTTGCAAATTCTCTGTTAGGAATAGGGATGCGGTCAATTTCTCGTGAGAACACTATTGATGCCGCAATACGAACTGTCTGATGGTCTTTCCGATGAGCTCATCAGTCGCGTAGTCAACGCTAAAGTTATCGCTTAGAACTATACTTCTCTCACACGATTGACATTACCTTGCTGTTGCCTGTGGTATATCCTTGAGAAATAAAGCACAGGTAAAAGGACTAGAAAACGTACCTCGTCCATAACCAGAACCTTTGACCTCTTCAGGATTGCGCGAGCCATGCAAAGAAGTTGCTTCTCGCTACACACAAGCCGTGAGTGAGGTTCACCGGGCTAATGAAAGATTTACCCCGTAGAGAAGTTCTCTCCTCCTTCCGATACCGGCGAGTCTAGATTGCGGAAAACATTGGCATTGAGGTCATCATTTTCAACGTCGACAACTTCATCAACAGCGTCAGATGGAATCAAATGCACACGTCGAAGAGCTTTGAACTAAAAAAGAGTGAGTACAAGTCTGAGGTTAAAGAATGCAAACCGACAATTTCCGCGTCTTCGTACTCATCGAATACATCCAGTGTGGATCGCAAAGTTCCACTAAGGATGGTAGGATCCTCTGCTCCGTATTAGTACAATAATCACCACTTGGCAGGATATACACACGAGGAATGATGGTTAGTTTACTGCGAAGGTCTGAAAGTCCTATCTTGGAAATATCGAGGTCGTCAACGGTGATGCGTCCCTCCGTAGCCTCTACAAAGCGGAAGAACGAGAGTGCAAGAGTACTCTTTCCAGAACCTGTGCGGCCTAGGATGCCGACCTAAGAACGATATTCAGTCGTTGAAAAATAAGCGATCGGCTCTAATACCTTCTCTCCAGGGCAGATCTCGAAGTTCAAATTGTGAAGAACATTGGGCAAATCAGGCTATGGGAAAGGTTATAAATAAATGAGGTTCGCACTGAAAGCAACGCACTGCATAGCGAATAACCAAGCTTTCACACTTGATAGCACCATGTTCGGGCCAAGATGCCGGCGGACGAGGTTCGATGTATTCAGCAGGCTCGCGCTTAAGCTCTGAATACTCCTTGACACGCTCGAGAGCAACCTGTTGACGATATATGAACAACATCGCACGTCGCACAATATGCAAGGGAACTGACCATGGATTGTTCAAGGCCGACAAACCGGCGCACCTAAAGTTCAAGATAAATGAAGAATCTGGACGAATGCCATTGTTACCCACCAAGAATAGCAGCTGGAGGTAAAGTCAGCAAATCGGTCTCGAGTTCATGATAAGTAGACTCACAGTCCATGTCATGCCTCCAGCAAATGAAAGAGTAAATCCAGCGAGCGAAGCCGATATGGTCGGGGTGGCGACTATGATGAGACCTGTCGCACCAACGGTTATGGCTGACAGTATGTCAAAACGGGCGGAGAGCCAGCGATTGACTGAAAGATAGTCAACAGTCGCCGTCAAATTATTTCAGATAGCCAGTGTACATACCACCCCATTGCCAATAATTCGGATTTGTGTTCTGAAAGGCATCAAACCAA
This sequence comes from Rhizopogon roseolus, assembly GCA_930272055.1. Lineage (NCBI taxonomy): Eukaryota > Fungi > Basidiomycota > Agaricomycetes > Boletales > Rhizopogonaceae > Rhizopogon > Rhizopogon roseolus. Next base: position 47,595 of record CAKNEV010000177.1, read on the forward strand.
CTTGAGTGAAAGCGAGTGCTTATGGAACTCACTGTATCGACGCAGCGAAGCATGTCTCGTAGAAACTTAGATGAAGCACCGAAAGCTCGAAGTATAGGTGCTCCAGCAATGGTTTCACCATAAATCGAGTAAAGAGGAGACCGCGCAACGGAATCTTAAGGCCACTCGAATGAATCAATTCATTGATGAAAATAAAGGATGCTTACCCAGGCGCCGCATATCTCTAGCAGCTCGAGCATAGTTCTAGGCACTTGAGCATCTTTCCTTGGATGAAAGTGAAAGGTAAGTACCTTTGCAACTAAAGGTCAGTGCAGTGGTCAGCGTTCCGGTGATTGATCGAGAGTAATGTGCACAGACCATCATAGTACATGAAACCAAGGAAAACGATAGCAATGAGGAATGGCAATCCGCCTGCGAAAGTGACGGACACGATAGTAACGATGAAAGACAATGCGAACATGATACTCCGACCGAAGTGATCCGAGAGACGACTATCAATACCTGCATTGTTATGGTTCATTGAGCTAGTAATGAAAATATTTTGCGACATAACAGACCTTCGAAGTCTTTCCCAAATCGGTTGAGGAGTCTCCCCCGCGACACTGTATCATGGAATCGAATGTTCGCAAACAACACTGTTTCCAGAAGTTCTGTCACGAGGTATGTAAGCCAGAGGTCACATGGAAAGTCTCCACCTGGACCCACTTTGGTATAACACGGTGGAGGCATGAATAGCGCCATTATCTAAAATGGAAAATTGGATCAGTAACAGCCCGAGCTTATCAGAGTGCAGTAAGGCCTACACAGCACGAAGTATCTATAGGTCGATATGATGACGCCTGAAAACCATCAGTTTTTCTCGAACCGCAACAAAGTCTATCCGATTCAAACCTGTGAGAGTGACCTGCAAAGAGATAAGTGATGAGAGGAGATTCTCTAAAACCATACTTACCGCAGCATAAACGGCGATGTAATATACCGGTCCTTTGGCTTGTACTTCTTCTGTGCTCGATCCAGACCATGTCCTGCGGATACGATATCAGCCCATGACACATCACAGTGCCATCACCATGAACATACTTAAGCCACCAATTCTCGGCAACAGGGCAGAGAGCACCCAACACGAGAACGAATGCAAACCATGCCCAATACCCATATGCCCCGCACGCTTTGACATAAAGTTCCCAGACATCACGGCTAACGCGCCCCACAGCGCGTTTCTCGTCCTCCACAAGCTTCCTAGGTGCTTTCCGGTCTACCTTAGCCTGTGGCTCATTGATTACAGTTGAGCTCGTCTCGGACATTGGGTCAGGGTCCACGTCATTTTGCACTAGCGTGGACACGAGAGATTCATCTGCAGCCAATAATGGACTGGTCGAAGTACTTGCGGTACCCTCCGTGTTGTTGCTACCAGTGGTATGCACCAATGTCCCTTTCACAGGAGATGCTTGGAAAGCTTCCTTATCACCAGCGAATAGAAGATGACCATTATCGAGAGCGACGATGTATGAAGCGCCAGTAAAGCAAAGTTGGACGTGGTGTGACACAAGGATCACGGTTCGCCCACTCATCAACTCTCCTTTGATACACTTGTGGTAGAGGTGATGAGCCGTGTGAGCGTCAACTGCATTTACAGATTGGCATTTAAGAGTATGACGCATAGAAAAGACGCACCAGCAGACAAGACGTCATCAAGCAACACGATGGACGCGCGGGAGTAAACAGCCCGAGCCAATGAAACTAAGAAAGACTAAGTTTAATATATTTATCACGTCGGATGTCACGAGACTAACCTCGAGCTTTTTGTCCACCTGACAAGTTCACCTGCAACACATTGATCAATATACGTCGCGTCGAGTGAAAATTTCTGCCTACGCCACGCTCGCCAATTTCGGATTCGTCTCCATCCTCGAGAATTTTGAGATCACTAACGAGTGCACAGATCTAAGGATGTGGTTAGTGAGACCTTTATCATCTATACAGCGTGGCTCACCTCCAGTGTCTTCTGGTAGCGCTCTTCGTCAAATGGTAGACCGAACAAGATATTGTCTGAAGATGACGATAAGCATATTGGTATTGGGTTGACCTTGATAACTCACCTCTAATAGAGGCATTTCGCAGCCAAGCACCCTGAAAGTATCGGATTCGTTAATTCGCGGACATGACCTATCACATCACACCTTCTCACCTGTGGCACGTAGGCGCAAACACCAGGCACTATCCACTCTTCTTTTGTGACCTTCTGGTCGGCGAAGCAAGCAAGCGCATCCGGTGGTGAACGCGGACAGACGACCTGGCCGGTGAGGATGTCCGCCTCCCCGAGTAACGCTGGAATATATTGAGCAGCAGTCCAGAAATATCTTCATTAGACGTACCCAACAACAAAAGGGTCTTTCCACTGCCCAGCTTTCCACAAACCAGTGTCAATTCTCCCTCAGGGAATTTCAGAGCAAGATCGACAAGCATGAACTTGTGCCGTGGGGTGGAAGCTGCAGATGAGTCCGTAGAGCGATCGCGGGGCCACGTGATATTAGCAGATTGAATAGCAATGGTGTTGGAAATTGGTGCAGACGAGAGTGGAGGTATAGGCGTCACCTCAGTCAGTTGGAGGTACTTCCCAATTCGCTTGAGCGAGACGTGGACCTGGAGTAAATTGATGAAAGTCTCTGGCAGAGCGTTCATGGCAAATCGCATTTCATTGAAAACTATACCAAGTTCACCAGATTAGCACTCAGACTATCAAGCAATGGGGCTTACCAAGCATCTACATGCATTATATTAGTCTGTAAATAAGTGTCCATGTAAGAGAAGGCTTACCGAGGTAAAGGCGATGGAGGGAGTCAAGGTCTGCTGACGCCAAACTGCGAAGTGCCAGAAAGAGACCAGCGTGACAACGAGAGGGGACGCCTCCCTAAGCGCTACGTTAGACGGGGCAGAAAAAGTCTACATGACGGCGTACCAGATAGCGGAGAATATAACCTAAAGGGTAAAATGGTTAGATCCTCAGCGATAGGCGAGAAAGAGCACTACGTGCCTCAATTCTGTAGTTCAACTTTTGATATTTGAGCTCCTTCTCACGAATTTTCATTACGCGCTTTTCAAAGCTGCGCTCCCATGCCATGAACTGCAAATTGATGAGTAAGAGTTTCGAGAAAAAACCACGCGTGAAAAGAAATGTTACCTTGAGCATGCGGATGCCACCCAATATCTGTAGAAGCCAATGAAGTCAGGTCGAATGATATTGACAGACTTATTACCTCATTCATGAGCGAGACCCGTTCATCCCTGGCTTTCATCAAGTTGTCTTGTGCATTTATCACTACTTTACCTGCGAAGTGATTCAATGGCAGAAAGAGACAGAGCACTGCAAGACCGATGAAGCACGAGATGCCAAGCATGCTGTAGAGCAAAGCACTCCCCACGACGATTTCGATCGGAGAGTCTTGAAAAAAAAAAATCAAGAATAGAAAGTCAGCGTGACTGAGGAATCTCACCAGCGATGGCGAACAAATGGAAAGAAAACTCCGCAACCCGATCAACATCAGTGGTCATCAAAGTCATAATCTGCGCTTTGCTCGAGAATTCATTCTCTTCCCCATCCTTCTCCTTGTTCTCTCCGTCAGGATTTTTCTCCGCAGACGTCGAGGCACCAGACGAGGACACGACATCCTTCCGCACAAGTGTCTTCGCGAAGAGCATGGTATTGAGCTGTGTGCGCAAGCGAGTTTGGACAACAGTTGTCGCGATAAACCACATTTGATTGTTAACTTATGACATATTATCATCGAAGTAGACAGCATTGCAGTAAACAGAAACTTACGTTGTGAAACAATAATAAGGGATGCAAACTGTGCAAGGGCGTATACCCAACCCCATCCTCTATCAAGGCGGTCTGGATCGCCTTCGAGGTAGGCGATGAGTTTGCGGACGAAGAACGGCGAGGCAAACCACATAGGTGCCGCCGAGGCAGCTAATAAAGTTTCTATGAGAAAACCAAGCTTGTTGATACTGAGAAGGCGCCAAGCGAGGTCCCATCCTGGCTTGAGAGGTTTAGCACGGAGATTCATGCGCATCCTGCAGAATTGATAAGTCGCCCGCATTGTCGCTGGAAGGATTGGCAAGTCGCCAATTTCAACTGAATCAGAACTTCCGAGCTGAACGACACGCGTCACGTAGCGAAACCACAGATAATCGACTACAGAGGCGCCTGGGATACCACAAACATTCTCGTATGCTTTGTTGGTCGTGTCATCGATTGTCTTCTGAGAGTAGATAAACGAAGGAGAGTAGTGCAGCGGTGGTCCGCGGGGTGTTGTCGCAATTATGGCAAAAGTCAAGATGTACAACACGGTCACGGCGTACCAGAGAGCAAGCAATGAAGGTAACTCTTGTATACTGTGCGTTGAGATGGAGTCAGAGGAAGGAAGGATTGCTACCACGAAATGAAGGACAGAGGAGAAGAAGGTTAAGGCAGTGATATGTATCACTGACTCAGAATGACGATGAATGGTGCATTGACCGACGGAACGAATGACTAGAACGCCAATGTAAAGCGCAAACGTAGTCCGGAACGCATGTTCTACAAGACTGTTCTCTCCGTCTGTGTAGGCCGACCAACCCAAAGAAATGCCCTCAAATGCAAGGATAGTCGCGGAAAGAAATGCAAGCAGTAATTTTCTATTGCGCATCTAAACTAGTTCAGATCTTCATCGTATAGCGCGCACAGCGTAAAACGCTCACTTTAGCCCAGAACGCGTCCTCGTCGATTGGTTCTCCATCGATAAAATCCTCCGGTTTTGTCACGTTAAAGGGATCCTGGTCTACATCTTCTGCCAAACTAGCGCCCCGAACAGCCTGCAGGTGTATCTTCTTCTGTTGAGACCGAGTCAGGAAAAGCGCAAAGCTACTTATTATAGTTGCTCCGACGAGTGCTTCTGCTAAAAGCAATTGGTATGGAGGCATGGTTGACCACACCTTTGCAGAGATGCACCACTTCTAAAGTTCGTATGGGTGGTCGAGAGAGTGGAAGGTCCCGGTCAAGTCCCAACGTCAACCATTTATTAGCGTGTAACAGGATTGGCGCTCAATGACTCGCAGATAAGGAAATGTGACTTGTGGGTCATCCGGAAGCGAAGTCCCGCGAAATAATGAATCATTCATCATTTTTCAATTGACGCGCCTTATTACCCATGTGCACATCTCAGAACTCCTACCCGTACAACACGGAATGGGGAGGTACATTTCTATTACTTTAAGCCGCGCACGCAACCCATAGGTTAGCTTGATCAAATACTTACTTTTAAGATGCACAACGGCTTTGAATCTTGCGTAGCCTTCAGAAATTACCCACGTTAGTAAGAATAGAACCATCAAGTGTTCTATATCTCCCGCACGAAAATAGCTTGATCACTGTTGCAAAATAACCATGCTTCATGAAATATTAGAATAGAAGGCAGAACACATCAAAGAGAGATCCAACTCTGGACGACTCTTTCTAGCTTGTTGACGTTCAAGGAATAAGAATAACATCGGCATAAATACGCTCTATTCGGACTCAGAGCCCGATCCATCGCCCACGACCTCGTCATCTGGTAGGATAGTACGTGAAGATGGCCAGCGGAGGGGAACGGATGCGTATCTTACCGCTTGCAAAGTCATTGCTGTCATATATTTGCTTTCTCTTTTGCTCCAACTGTAGTTCATCCTCTTCGTCCGAGTGCGGAGGCTGTGCAATAATCTCAAGTAACTCCCGATCCGAAGGAAATCGACTTCGTGCATATTCCAATGGTGTGAGCCCGCCTGGCATTGCCCTGAGTGCACTCAACACTGTGTCTGACCAAGATGTGAGGAATATAACGCACTGTTTATACTCTGCGCCGCAACTTAGGAGTTCTTTGACAATCTCGAAACGTTTCCCGGTATCATCGATCTCCTTCAAAGCGACATGAAGTGGTGTATCCCCATTCTTGTTCTTGATGTCAAGATCAACAGGGCCAGCACAGAGAGCTGCTACATCAGCAGGGTACCCTTGACGTACACTGAAATCATTGTATAGATGAGGAAACACATCAACAGGAACATCGGATGGTGTAATACGAACGCAAGGTGAAGAGCTGTCCAATGTCTCGCAAATATGAGTATGTAATGGAATAAGAATTGAAAACAGCTTACCGGTATTCCCCAACCTAAGGCGCAGGTAGTACTAATCAGCAAACGTCATTCTGCATGTGACGCAGCTTACGCGTCCGTGCAGTTAAGGTCTCCAAGGAATTCATCATCATCGTCGAAATATTGAGGGTTATCCATCATCTCTTCCAAAGCACCCTCCGTCAAGGCATTGACGAGGAGTAGTCTGTCTGTGATGGGAATCTGAGATAGAAGGCAAGGAATACATCGTGTATGGCTTCCAACGTACTGATAGTTGCACGGGTGTCTTCGGTCGCCATCGAGAGTTTATACTTACAGCAGTTCAACACAGGCTTCAAGTTGTTGCGGGGTTCGAAACTTAGCCTACATAGTCGCTACGGCTCGTACGGCCCGGCTAGGATAGCCTTGGATTAATATCGTCTACTCAGTACTGAGCCAGGCAACAGGACGAGATAGAAACTGTAGTACATTACACAAATGACAAATATTTTCCTGTGCAATTTCCTGCAGCAGCGGACATAGTAAGCAAGGTGCTTTAAAATTGCAATTTGCATCCAATGCTTTGTGCCATTATCACTTCCCTGTCTTGAAAGCTGGCTTGACTTAAGCTTCACGTCCGGGATGATTTCAAGCCGATGTCGGACACATCGTAGGACGCAAATTAGACCCTGATCGAGGGAGATGTGAATGGTATCACTTGCATGGAGGGGAAATTCTAAATTGAATGTTATTGGAACGAGAAAAACATTATTACTTTACGCTGTCACTGAGCTGAACCCAGGCAACCGTAGTCGTAAAGTGGCAGCTAGTCCATTGATACACATAACATGATGTAAATTTTCCTTTTGTAGTACCAGACTTAAGCACTTGGAGCTACTCTCCCGTGTTACACATCACTGCCAATTGACATCTGGGTGCGCTCTCGGAAATTAATTGAAGTCATCGCAGTTGCTTCGTCGGAACTGGCCACGAGGTTAGCGTTGAATTGTCGAATGCTAAGGACGAGGCGTGGTCCCAGCACAAACATCTGCACCAACAAGAGAATTTGACAAACGCCACCAGAATTACTTATGAAAGACACGTTCTATAGAAATAACACGATGAGTGACCAGATGCAAATGCTTGTTATATATCGGCATACCTCGATATCTGGAGACATCGAGCCAAAGATTAACTTGAAGCAAGCGACCACAGCGAAGCTAGTACGGGCGAACTTCAGTGGAGCGAGTTAGCCACAATAGATCCGCACCTACGCTACAAAGTAAAACACGTGAGTTCTGATTAACACTGTGAAACAGTCCTTGGCAGTCCATCCTGTCGGCAGTTCGCGGAAGTGTTTTTTTTTTTTTTTTTTTTAGTTTCCATTTTTGTCCTTTTCAGAGCGGCGCTCTACGTAGGACATTACTATCTAGTCTACTCTAAGGGCCCCTGTGCCCTGATGCTCCTCTAGATTTGCAAGTGCCCTGATGTGAGGAGTACTCCACCAGTCCGCCGTTCCCGCCGGCCGCTTTACTCGCACAATCTATTGAAGTGAGAAGACTTTGAGATACGTCTGGATTCTATTTGGCTGTCGAGGGTGGTGGTTTTACTGGACGCATGCTCGGCTGTTTAAACAGCCATAGCGGAGACAAGTTGAATTATGGGTTTTCTGTGTTTTATTTTCTCGTTTTATGTGTGCGTGCGTGGGTTTTGATGTAAGGATGTGGAAAGGAGTGTGTGTGTAGCTTGCGAATGAGTGTTGGAGAGTAGGTTTGTGGATGTGTGGGGGGTGGTGTGCGTGCGGTGTGAGTTGTGAGTCTGAGTGAGTTTACACGTTCTGAATTATATTTATGTCTATTGGGATTACGAGCATCAGGTTTGTTAATGTTGCTTGCGAGATACCTCACCGAATGTTGTTTTTAGGCGTTCTGTTGCATCTATGTATCGTGCAAGTGGAGGTGTTGCTTCCACATCTGAGAGTAGATATGGAATTGACGAGGCATCCCTGCCTAAGATAGCGACTAATGTGTTTCTTTCGTGTCGATATTGGGGGCATTCTAAGAGATAGTGGTGCACCGTTTCTTCTCTGAAGGGGCAATGAGGGCAGTAGGGGGATTCGTGTTTCTTGATGCGGTGAAGGTACTTGTTGAGAGGGATGTGTCCAGTGCGGAGACAGATTAGCAAACTGGAGAGACGTCTCGGAAGCGAGTTGATAAGTTTCAGGAAGGAGCGTTTAAGAATCAATGGGTCTATGATCTGCATTCGTGTGAATCTGGGTGATTGGGCCCATAGACGTGACCAACGAGCATGTGTTTCTTCCCGGTGCGCTTGTATGAGTGCTGATAGGCTAAGTGGGAGTACTTTGTGTCGTAGGAAGGATGGGAGTGAATTGCGCTGACTGTTGTGATGACGACCTTCAGCAGCTTTCTTGGCAGCTTTGTCCGCTTCTTCGTTTCCATGAACGTCTGAGTGTCCCGGTATCCAGTGGACAGTGACATCGAAGTTGGCCCCGTAGGGACGTGCCGTGCGTTGTATTATTGACCTAAATTTGTTAGCTAAGTATGACCCAGGTTTTGCTTGATGGTTCTCATTTGCTAGAATCGCGGCTTGATTATCAATGAGGATGGCAATGGGGAAGATAAGATTGCGTTCTGTGGAAAGGAGGTGTGCGGCCAAGGTTAGTCCTACTTCTTCCGCTTCAAATACCGTGTGTTCCTTCTCTGTGCCTAGATGGTATCGAAGAGTTCGTGGTCTTGCTCCTGTGCGAAATAGAATGGCTGCAGCACCTATGTTGCCTCCATGTCCTGACCCATCACAAAATATTTGTATTGCCTCATTGCGTATTTCTGCGCTCTTGATTGCATTTTCACGAGAGGCGGCGATGTGGAATTTACATGGATGCAGTTGTGTGGGAGAGTGGATAGCTGGTGTCATGGTTTCGATGTCTTCGGGATGGATGCTATAGCGGTGAGTCAGTTTGTGAAGGGTGGAGCGATGAGAGGAGACTAGATGCTTAGCAGCACGACGCAATGGGGCATGCAGTGGGTGAGTTTCTGGCAGTGCAGCCATCCTAACTATAGCACGATGACAGGTGTTCTGAAGGAGAAGGGAGGTGGGCAATAGGTTAGTATGGGCTTCTAGTACGTCTGTCGCAGTGGTTCGTAGTGCTCCTGTTATGGAAAGGGCTGCCATTCTTTGGACTGTAGATAGGCGTTGGGCTACTCCCATGGAGCCTCGGAGCGGTTTGTCGTGACCTTCTTGATATACTGGGGTGAACCATAATGAAGCTGCATAAAGCATTTTGGGGACCGCTGTCGCTTGGTATAGACGACGCATCAATTGAGGTGGTATTCCCTTGGCCGTGGATGCTAGACGTCTTAGTTGGCAGACGTATGCAGTACCTTTAGCGATGGCATTGTCGACTTGTGCTGTCCAACGAAGTTCTTGGTCCAGCGTTACTCCTAGGAATCGGTGCGTGAATGAGGGTTGCATTACGGATCCTTGGATAGTCATGTTTGGTCGAGTTTTGCGTCTGTTCATTGAGAAGTCCATTAGTGCGAATTTGTTAGGTTCAAACTTTGAGTTATGAGTCTGGGACCATTCAAAACCTCCACCTGGTCTCGTTAACATGTTGGAGAGCATCTGATGCGTCGTGGTGAAGTCCTTCGCGATGGTGATGAATGCCGTATCGTCTACGAATGCTAGTGTTAGTTCCTTTAAGGCACTTCTGCCTCTTCTGGGAGCGGCTACGTCTACGAGATCTGAACTGTAGATGATGTACAGGATCATGGATAGTGGATCGCCTTGACCGATGCCATTGTTGATAGGGATCCAGTCTGATGTGAATCCGTCGAAGCATAGTTGAGTTTTCCTGTTTGTTAGTAGTTGTTTCGTGAAGTCCGTGATTGCTTTTGGGATCCTGCGCATGCGCATATCGTGAATGAGTCGGTTCGTTACTGCATTTGGGAATGCTCCTTCAATGTCCAGGAACAATACAGATACTACTTTATGGGAGCGCCATGCGTCTTTAATAGTTGTTTCCAATAAGTGAAGTGAGTCCGTAGTGGAGCGTCCAGGGCGACCACCGAAGTGGGTGTTAGGGAGTAGCTGGTGATGTTCTAAAATATGCGTTAGTTGTTTGGCTATTATTGCTGTTAGTAATTTGCATGTGGTGTTTAATAAGGCTATTGGGCGATAGGATTTTGGGGTTGTATAGGAGGTTTTTTTGGGTTTTCGTAAAACAATTGTGATGAATGAACGCCAAGGTTCATAGTACGTGCGTAATGTGAATACCGCATTGAAGAGAGGGATCAGGTAGGGGATAAGGAGTGTCGTGCATGATTTGAATACAATATTGGTTATGCCGTCGGGTCCTGGTGCCTTGTAGCTGCTTAGCGCTGAGATAGCGCGGATGATTTGATCACGAGTTATAGGGTCTGGTGTGTTAATGGGAGTGGGATAGATCGCATTTTCTGGGACGGAGTCAACGAGCGGCGGGGGAGGGAAAAAGGACTTAGCTATCATTATACTCTTTTCATTGTTCATAATAGCCTCGACATTGTTGCCTGCTGGATTCTTCATGGTTAGCGTTGGGATTCTCGTCTTGCCTCCATCTTTGGATTCTGAGGAAATGTAGCGGTTAGCTGTCCATAAGTCGTTGCCTTCTATTTCTTCTAGCCAGTCAGTCCAGTGTTGTTGTTTGGCTTTATTGATTGCGGCGGCATAGGCATTCTTGACAAGCTTGAGTTCATTGTGACATGGGTGGTTAGGCAGTCCGCGCATTCGGTATGATGTTCTATGTAACTGGTTGACTTGACGACGGGTGAGTGATAGTTCATGAGTCCACCAGCGTTTGGAGTGAGGGCAGGTCTTGGACAACGGCACACATAATTCTATGGTATCCGTGATGGCTCGAGTAAGATGGTTGGCGGCAGTTTGAAATTCGTCGACTGTGGCAAGTATCGTTGGTGGGACGAGTTTGAGAGAAGTATCTAAAAGTTCATTGAAGGTCTTCCAGTCAACTTCCTTCCAGTTGCGGTGCGGTTCTTCGGGATGACGGGGAGGGTCCAGATCTAATATTAGGAGAATGGGTACATGGTCTGTTTTTGGTCCTCGAAGTGCTGGCTCGGTCGTGCACGATATGATGGATTCTGCTAGTGTGGATGTTCCAAAGGCATTGTCTGGTCGGGTCCAGTTACCTGAGTTGAGAGCTTGAAGAGTCGGAAGTCCATTTGGAAGAAGCTGTTGCATGTTGAAGTCAGCGATTAAGTCGATGAGTGGTTGAGCGGCAGGCAGATTGAACAAGTGTCTGTTACGCGGTTCCTCCCATAGTGGGTGGTGACGATTGAAGTCTCCTAGCCATAGCATGTGATCATTCATTTGGGGTCGTAGCGTGGCAATGTTCTGAGTAAGGAATGAGTCGAGGGCGGTGAGGGTGTCTTGCTTGTTGCCATCGTTGTATATATTGAATATGGAGCATCTGCTGAGGGGGGTGGTTAGTTGAATAATAACGACGTCTGATGAGGGGAAGTCAATTTGTTTCCATGAGTTTGTGTTAAGGGAGGTGTTAATGAGTGTTATGGCACGAGTTCGTTGTTGTGAATGTGTAAAGTGCTGAGTGGGGTATAGTACATGCCATCGGTGGCTGGCATGAGTGTTGCGAAGAAAGTTAATATATGGTTCCTGGATGACAATGATGTCCCAGTTGAGAGCTAGATTACTGTTGAGGAGAGACGTTTGAGCTGTTAACGAGGCATTGAGGTTTTGCTGCCAGATGCGGAGTTTAGCGGCATCAGGAAAAATGGTTTTTGCTATTATAGCTACTAGTAGCTACTAGTAGCTATAATAGCAGTTATAGCAGTTATA
>CAKNEV010000178.1:0-59497 GCA_930272055.1 Rhizopogon roseolus
AATGCCAAGTAGAAATTAAGTAAAAATGATATGCTTAGTCAACTTAACGGACTTAGCATTGAGTTAAGTAAAGATAAGCCGAATAAGTTGGTTAAGAAATTTTCTGATTTTCCTGATGCAGCCGCCGATCAGAATTTCCTGCAAGAAGTCATAGTCCGGAAGGCGGAAAAAGTGCTATAGGGCGACATCACTGCACAATGTGATAGAAATTGTGTTATCCAACGAAGTGAATAAGGAATACAGGTGCGCTGTAGCGTATACTATGTGCCGTAGATAAGGTTCAGCCACCCGGCTGACTCTGCGGCCTGAGAGATTCCAATTCCAACACAATGTTCCACACAGCAACGTCTATTATCACAATGATTGACTTCAAATTCCCCTCCTTAATGAGCTTCGACGTTCATCCCCCCCCCCCCCCCCGCGGGAACGGATCACCGGGCGATGTCTAGCGAGTGTAATACAGCAATAGTTGTGATATAACTTCTCCTTTCCACTGGGCATCATTATCACCCATTGCGAAACTTGATAAAAGCCTAACCAAACCTGCCTCACTTTTCCCATCCACACGTCCTACTCTCTGCTGAGAAGCCAAAAAAACTAAGAATAAATATTCATATAAACGAGTAAGTCTACACTGGCATTACGCTTCATGTAACTGGTAATTCTAGCTTGTTGTGCACAGATCGACACTAGCAACTCTTCAATCGATGTCTTCACGGCTTGATGTCGCCGGGCAACGCATTGACTCGACCCATGATGGACAGTTGTCGCATCATCATAGTGCTATAGGACTCGCACCCAGTAGTCAAGATTCAATAAGATCAACCCTACAATCACTTCTTGCCGGTGACTTCCTTGATCACCATGACAACGGATACAAGGAAATCTTGCGGATTTGCATTACAAGGATCCTTGAAAGCTTCCACTTCCAGTCAGAAGCCACTACGGTGGAAGGGGGTACATGGGGTTATAGCACTGACCTCCAAGCAACCTTCGATGAGAGGCTCGGACCATCCCACCGGTCTGAAGAGCTCGATGTCATTCATCCACTAGGATTCCAGTACTTACGAAACCAAATTTCGGACCAAACATATGATCCTCTTCCTGTCAACACCCTGCCAGAACGGGTGGGTCATCTGTTCCACCAGCATTCTCCAGGTTCGCTCTATGCATTTTGGCCCCTTTTTTTTCTTCAGATGCTTATGCGATGACTAGACCTATCATTCTCCCAAACATCCAGTTCTGTCAACTATGAACTTGGTACACAACCCCTCCACTTATACGTACCTGGGACGGAAATGTACTCTGAGGGACAGACCCTCTCTGGCTCTTCAGCCAGCAGCCACCAACAGCTGCATCTTCCCATTATACAGGGCGGTCAGAAGAAAGTGAAATGTACGCAGGCCGGATGCTCGAGCATCCTTAACGAGGGCAGCCTCACTCGACATGTAGCTGAAATTCATCAGAAAAGGGTTAGAGATGTCTGCAATAGTTGTGGAAGGGAGTTTTCGCGTATGTATATGAAGAAGAATCATATCTGTCATGGCCCACATTCGAAACGTAGAAAGTCCTAGATCGATGGAACTTTTTTTTTTCTCTTTGTTGTATCCATTGTTGAGAGACGATGAAACTTATTGTACGCTATTGTTTGTACTGTATATCCTTCCTTACATACAGCCCTTTCATTTCTGCATGTATATATTTGACAACTTGACGTTGCCAACGTTCACTTTCTATGACCCTTGGCACATCTTGGACAGTGTTTCATAGACATGGGCAAGAGCCATGCTGAGTTCCAGAGCAATGAGAGGACGCGATGAAGCCGAGTGCTGGACGATTTAAGGAAAGCTGAATATATGAGCATCATGGTTCCTCTTGAGGGTGTGCATTTATTCCATCAAAGGTAACTTATTGATCCATGAGACATGATCATATGAAGTCTAACCTCAAAGACGTTTTACACTGGTAGTGGTGATGGCTGGTTCGAGACGAACCCGAAGATGTTGTGCAGACCCGAAATATAACCCCTTGATAAACATAGGCACTAACACTAGAAGCCTGCGCTTAGCTTACCGTCATCATCGCATCAGGGTTGACACTGAGGATAACCTTGACGCATCCGGTCCCTTTGCAAAGTTTAAGTAGTCATATCGCATGTTTGAAACCAAGAACGTTGATCTGCGTGTACGATGCCCTCATCTTGAGTTCGTCATCACGTAGTTCATTGATATTGTTGCACCATCATGCATCATGCATCATGTGCCAGCGCCAGAGTTCTCATGCCCGCAAATTTTATCGTCTGTGATACCAAGTTTCTCACAAACTTCCCTGCCAAATTATCCCAAGCTTATCAACATATAGCAACTACATTGCGGCTGGCAGTCCTGAAATCTGAGTAATGGATATCGAGGTGAAATATGCGACGACGTTAGAGTTGAATGGTGCGCCTTGGAGGTACTTAGGGATGAGGAGAAGTCTGGAGAACCCGTATCTAGTCAGGGCAAGCTTAGGAAGCTAAGGTTATCACAAAAAAAACGCACCTTAGTCCCACACTAAGTGGCACCCCGAAAAGGACCCCGAAAACTCCCTCAACGCATTGCGCCTAACGGCGTCAACGACGCCCAACAGCGTCAACTGAGTAATTCATCTTCTCTAGAAAACAACTAACACTATCAGGGAACACCTTTTGGACACTAACCTTGGAAAATGTCTCAAAACAGCCCCGACAACGGATCGATCTCACCAGCCACAAGATCGAGCCAAAGAAAGAATGACCAATACCTACGCCCATCGAATAGATCAATACCTGAGCTCATCTCTGATCCTCTAATTACATCCAGTGTTATTAACGAAGCTACTGCCAGATCTGAACTAACTAGCCGAGGAATGCTCGTCCCAGCTTCAGGCGCATCAGTCGAAGCCCTCATAGAAGCTCTTCTGGAATTCACCCTCCAAGCCCCAGGCCTTACCAGACTGCACACAGACCTCATACGAGCCATCGCTATACTACTATCCCAAGCAGATCATGAACTCAAAGCTCGGCGTATTGCGGAAACCACTAAGCATTACCTGGCAGATGTCATGGAAAGATTGGAAAAGATAGCGGATCAGCACGAAGCTAATCATAACATGAAAGGCAATGATGCTCCTCAACCATCCTCAGACCTCCCCTCCTCCACCTCGTCAATGACGCAAATCCATCAGATCATCACCAACATTTCCACCGCCTCAGAATCATTAGCCGCAACGTTATCCCAGGCTACCCATCTTCATAATGCACTAGAGAGAGAAAAGCAGGAAAAAGAGGACGGAATTGCTATTGCTGTGGAAAGACTGGAAGAAGCAGCCGATGCGCTATACTCCAATGTCGAGGATTGCCAGAATACCATCAAGCTTCTATCCCCATCCCTCGAAATCACACAAACCCAACTCAACACCCTATCCAAGCAGCTCACAGACCATAATCCAACTCTCCCTCCCTCCCCCTCCCTCTCTCGCTCCACGACTGCCAAAAACCCCTCTCCCCTCACCACCCAACAAACCCAATCATATAGTTCCATTGCGGCAGCACACCTCCCCCCGTCAGTCGATCAAGCAGTTGCAAGGGCCTCTATTCGTGCGAGACAGATCCTTCTAGAACCAAAACCAGACAACTCTCCCTTCCCTCCGAACGCTTCCAACCTTGACATTGCGAACAAGCTAAAAGAAGCACTCCTCAAAATCCATGACAACACGACACCTGCAGGAGAAGTACGAGCGGTACAAGTACAACGCAATGGCAGCTTAGTCATTGAATTGAACAACGAGAACCTAGCCAACTGGTTGCGCAGTGCTACAGGACGTGTAGCCCTCGAGAAACAACTGGATCTTGGAGTGACACTACGAGACAGAACCCACTCAGTAGTCATCCAATTCCTCCCCATCGCCTGGGACATTCAACGTGAAGACTTCCTAAGACACGTTGAAAAAGAAAACTCTATCTCGCCTAACTCCCTAGTCTCCATCAGATGGATCAAACCCCCTCAGCGACGCACCACGGAACAGAGCAAGGCTTTTGCCATGCTCCAGGTACGCAATGCACTAATAGCTAACAACATCCTCAGAGAAGGTATATGCGTCGACAAGGTTTGTTTTTCGGTCAACAAGGACAAGAAAGAACCGATTCGTTGTGCCAAGTGTCAACACTACGGCCACATGGCTCGCAACTGCCCGGCACAAGCTAGTACATGTGGAACCTGCGGAGCCCACCACCGAACCTCTGAATGTATTGCATACCGCACTGTTTACTGCATCAGCTGCAGGAGTCAGAACCACGCCAGCTGGAGTAGAGCATGCCCGGAGCTAGCCAAACGTAGTGCAGCACTAGACGAAAAACTCCCAGAGAACAAGATGCCCTACTTTCCAACACCCGCCCCATGGACTCAAGCTATCCACCCACCCAAACCTCTCCCACAGACCCGTTCTCACCCCCACCCCCACCCTCAACCCACGCCATCAACGTCCCCACCATCCAAGGGTTCTCACCACCATCCATCACGGAATGCCTTCTCACCTCCCGGGCAACGAAATCAAGCCAACACCAACTCCAGCACTAACGCCAAGCCCAACGTCAACACCAATGCCACCCAATCGCTCACACAATCCACCCTCCGCTATCAACCTCGCCAAACACTCCCTCCAGCTCCAACCCCAACTGCTTCTCCCGCTCCTGCTCCCGCTCCTCCTCCTCCTCCTCCTCCTCCTCCTGCTCCCGCATCTTCCCCCCATGCAACACCCAGAAAAACCCCCACCCAAAGATCCTGGTCTGACGAACCGATGACTCCCCCCGAAGGCTCCCCTCTACCCCCCCTCAATGTCTGAACACCCGAATCCAGATACCGTCAGACTCAAGATATGGCAGCAGAACCTCAACACCTCCCTGACCGCTCAAGAATCTCTCATGAACAGCACCGACGTCACCAAATGGGACGTCCTAGCCCTACAAGAACCTCACATCAACTTCCTTCGCAACACTCGGGCCAACCACCGATGGCATGTACTATACCCAACTCAGCATTACTCACATCCTTTACAGCGCACCCGGGCAACAATCTTTATAAGCACCTCCCTCGACACGAACACTTGGAAACAACTACCCTTCCCCTCATCCGATGTAGTCATCGCACAATTGTCAGGCGATTATGGAAAATGTACCATCATCAACATATATAACGACGGAACCAAGCAAGACACTCTCAAAGCCCTGGACGAATACCTTACTCGTAACATAACAATAATACGCCCGACAGCCGAAGACCATGTCCTATGGCTAGGAGACTTCAACCGACACCACCCGCTATGGGAAGAGATGCGCAACAGACACTTATTTAACTATACCACTTCCCAGCCGCTCATTGACCTCATAGCTGACTATGGCATGTTACAGTTACTCCCCGCCGGCATCCCAACTCTCCAATCATCCAGCTCCGGCAACTGGACTCGCCCAGACAATGTTTTCGGAACAGAGAACACCGCAGACTCCATCATTTCATGCTCAACCGAACCGTCTTTACGTGGACCCAAGACTGACCATCTTCCAATATTAACAGTTCTTGATTTCGTGATCCCCCGAACAGTAGAAACTCCACATCGCAATTGGCGAGATGTCGACTGGAAGAAATTCATTGACCTTCTAGGCACCTCACTGGCACCCCTCCCCCCACTCCCAATTGCCTCCGCAGAAGAATTTCAAGTCATGGCACAACACCTCACCCAGGCGATCACCATCACCATGGAAAATGTCGTCCCTTACTCAAAACCGTGCCCTCACTCAAAACGCTGGTGGACCAAAGACCTCACCATCTTAAGGAAGCAGGTCAACAAGCTCAGTCGCAAAGCCTACCAAATGCGCAGCCTACCATTGCACCCCTGCCATGAAGAACTCAAACTACTCAAGAACGAATACGCTAATGAAATTTCATCCACAAAGCAGCAGCACTGGACAGACTGGCTCGAAGATATCGAAGGTAACGACCTTTGGACAGCTAATCGTTATGTCTCCTCAGAACCCTCCGATGGAGGCAAAGCCCGCATACCCACCCTCACGTCCAAGCAACCCGATGGCAGCACGACTGAAGCGACCACCAATGTAGAGAAAAGCACTATGATAGCTAAAGCCTTCTTTCCCCCTCCTCCCTTAACAGACTCAGTACCAGCTAACTATGAATATCCAGATCCTGTGGCCCTGCACACGCCCATCACCTCCGATCAAATCACGCGCGCAATCACTCGACTCAGTGGCTACAAGGCCCCAGGCCCGGACGGCATATGTAACATTGTCTTTAAGAAATGCGCTGACACCTTAATACCTTACTTGACTCCCCTCTTTAACGCAACCTTTACCTACCGCACATATTTCGAACCCTGGCGCAGATTCACGACCGTTGTATTACGCAAACCAGGGAAGCCTGTCTACTCCATCCCGAAGGCCTACCGACCGATCGCTCTGTTAAATACTACTTGCAAACTCCTAACCGCAGTCGTAGCTGACCAACTAACTTATATCTTAGAACATCATCACCTCCTGCCAAACACGCACTTCGGAGGACGCCCAGGACGCTCGACAACCGACTCACTCCATCTCTTGGAAGACACAATCAAGAACGCTTGGCGCTCCCACAAAGTCGCCTCTGCCCTCTTCCTCGATATCGAAGGTGCCTTCCCAAATGCAGTCACCAAACGCCTCCTTCACAATATGAAGACACGTCGCATTCCTAGAGGCATCATCGAATTCACAGAAATGATACTAACGAACAGAAAAACCCGCCTCCACTTCGATGGTTTCACCTCAGACTGGATTGACATTGACAACGGCATAGGTCAAGGAGACCCGCTCTCTATGATCCTCTACATCATTTACAGTGCTGACCTTGTAGATGTTGCAGTACCTCGAAGAGGACGCACGGCTCTACAGGAACTAACCCTAGCATTCGTAGATGACACGGCATTTGTAGCTATCGGTCCAGACTTCGAAACCACCCATGAGACACTCAAGAACATGTTGGAACGACCTGGCGGTGGATTTGAATGGTCGAGGGATCACAACTCACGCTTCGAAACTAACAAATTTGCACTTATAGATTTCTCCATGAACAAGAACAGGACACGCCCCCCAATGGATATTCAAGGTACTATCATACGACCCTCACATACTCATCGTTTTTTAGGAGTTATATTGGATCAAGAATTACGCTGGAAAGCCCAAGTCGATCACGCAGTAGCTAAGGGAACAGCTTATGTCATGCAACTTCGACGTCTCTCAACAATGTCAAAAGGTATTCCACTACGACTCATGAGACAGCTCTATCAAGCAACAGCAGTACCGAAGATGCTATACGCCGCTGACCTATGGTTCACCCCTGCATATCAAGAAGGCTCAGACACCCTTCAACGTGGCTCATTAGGGGTAGCCAAGCGGCTCACATCTGTGCAACGTATCGCAGCCATTTCCATGACTGGCGCAATGAGAAGCACCGCAACTGATGTACTAGAAGCCCATGCCAACCTCCTACCCATCACCCTCCTACTTCAGAATACATGTCATCGCGCAATCATTAGGATCACCGCCCACCCTGACACTCATCCCCTGCATGCACCTGTGAGAAAAGCAGCCAAACGCTATGTATCGTCACATCGTTCCTCTCTCCACCGCCTCACCCATTTGTTTGCAATTATTCCAGATGATATAGAATCCCTCATTCCCGCCAGAAGACCCCCATCCTCCACATGTCCCTACAAGACCCACATTGCTGAATCACGCACAGAAGCAATCCTGGAGCATGAGAACCTAAACGACACAATCCAAATCTACACCGATGGTTCAGGACACGACGGCAAAATAGGAGCTGCAGCCACACTCTTTCGTGCTGGCACCAACCCGCGCACCCTGCGCTTCCACCTCGGTACTGCAGATGAACACACTGTGTTCGAAGCAGAGGAAGTAGGACTAACGCTTGCAGCCAAGTTACTAGCAACAGAAAGAAACCTCACCTTCCCAGTCTCCATCTCCGCTGACAATCAAGCAGCAATCTCATCTGGTGGAGGCTTTCAAGCAAGCCCAGGTTCATATTTAGCAGACCGATTTAGACGAATGATGCAGAAAATTGCCAAGGATCATCCAGCCTTCGACGTTACCTTGAGATGGTCGCCAGGACACGAGGGTATACATGGTAATGAGGAAGCTGATAAGCACGCAAAACTAGCAGCCACAGGACAACAGCACAACAGTCAACGTGCTCGACTACCGGCATATCTCCGCCATGGAACATTACCCCTCAGCATATCTGCACTGAAACAAGCACACCATGAAGAAACCCATACCCGTTGGTCCAGGATGTGGGTTAAATCCCCACGATACGAACGCATGGACCAATTGGATCCGCAAGTCCTCAAACGCTCATTCATCAAACTCACCTCTAAATTTTCCAAGCGACTAACCGGATTATTAATGAGCCTTCGTACCCGTCATATTCCCCTTAATGAATACTTACATCGTATAGGAAAATCAGATACACCACACTGCCCTCATTGTCGTCTAACCAACGAGACCGTCCACCACTACCTCCTCGCCTGTCCCCAGTACCAAAGAGAACGGCACATAATTGCCTGTGCACTAGGCAGAAAAGCTACCTCTCTCCCATATCTGCTAGCTGAAGCAGATGCTATACCGCACCTCACACGATATGTTAATGCTACGCGAAGACTAAAAACAACATTCGGTGAAATCTCGTTGCCTACTCTCGAACCTGACTGAAATATTCCGATCTTAGATTAAGTAATACCGCCACTGAATCATTGTAAGCTGATCCACCCGTCGCCGCAAGACAAGCCATGTCCACCATGCACACATCATGCCTCTCCCTTTCCCTTCCTCCCCCCCACCGCCCCCATACTCGCTTACACGGAGTTTATTGACTTGTCATAGGGCCTAAGTCAGCAGGGATAGCTGCAGCCAGCAAGAGACAAGTATTCCTGGATACCCTCTCACGCCTTTTGAGAAGGATGGGTGTGCGCACCACCCCCCCATGTCACTCTGACTGCGACCATCATAACCTCCTGCCCCCCCTACAGATTCCTGTTTGGTCCGCTCTAAGCGGCCGAGTTTGCGTTACCGATTTAACCACTAGTTCATACCTAATCACGCACATACAGTTATATACAGTCACCCCATCCTCAGATTCGGCACAAGGGCAAGTAGGCCCTTAGACTAGATAGTATTGTCCTGCATAGAGTACGTTACTCTCAATAGGACAAAAATGGATACAAAAAAAAAAAAAAAAAAAAAGGTTATCACAGCCTCATGTTTGTGCACGCAGCCAGCGGGGGCGGGCTCAAATTTCAATACGACCATAATATTTACTGACTTGGTATGTGAACATGTGTGCCTGGTAGACCTCTATTGAGGGAGGCCGGCCATGTTCATGGACAGTGAAAGGTTAAGTTTGATTCCTAGAGCCGGGGATGGACTCAGAAGGTTCATTGTGGCCCGTGCGGGACGCTCAATTGTTTGCCGTGTAAGGGTTCCAATGGTTCAAAAGATATCAACTTGAACAACATCTCAGCTATTGTGCGTGATCAGCGCTAGCGCTGAGCAGGATTTGCTGAGAGTTTGAAATGACTCGGGGTCGAACAAGTCGCGGATCCGAATGACCACGGTCGCTTGTTTCTTTCTGTCTTGCACTCACGAGTTGCGGATAAAATTTCGACGAACAAATGCTTCACTCTTCTCCTCAGGCTAGTGAGCATGCTAGTAAACTCCGAGTCAGGTACATAATCGATAAATCGGCAACGAGTCACTTCACCAAGGCCCAGGACCATGACACTTGACATGCACAGGTGACAGCTTCAACTTGTCCATGAAGACAAATCCACACGCATTTGAAAGTTGAAATGCACGTATATTTAGCAGGTCGGCGGCCAATTTATGAGACTTTGCGGCACCGAGTTTCGACACATCACGTTCTGCATCATCGGCCAGTTCAAAAGTTCATAATATGATACTAACCACTAAACCTAGTACCCATCTCGTAGACGCAGGTAGGAAAACATACTCCCTCTCTGAATCCTCTGCTGAAACTGAGTCGCACAGCAAAATGACCAAAGCATCAGGCCCCCCTCGGACAACAACCTTTCCCGTGTCGCGTTTGCCAGACAAGCTCCTCCTCCTTATCTTCCGGGCCCTGGTAGATGACTCATATTGTGCCAACGACGAACTACGCCTTGATTGCTTCACGCTTACGCATGTTTGCCGTAGTTGGCGATCACTTGTTCTCAGTACCCCTCAGTTCTGGACACGCCTGCATATGGTGATGAAACCTCGCGCCCTTTCCAGTACTCGCCTCCTAGCAAATGTAGAGAGATCTGTGAATGCGCTAGTTGATGTTGTCATATATCTTCCATGCCCTCCCAACTCGCGGATCTGGATATCTCCGGGTCCGGCCTTTCCTAGAACCAAGGCGTGCCTCGAAGTACTACGGAATTGTAGTCACAGATGGAGGAGCCTCAGAATCATCAAAGAGGCGTCCGATTACACAGAACTCTTCAACTTGGTGCTGTCAAAGCTTTCTCTCTCTCAAGCGCCTGTGCTGCATGAGGTAGAGATAACCTGTCCCAGCAATGTACGGGTCACTTTTGTGGAGGAGTCCTTTCAGTTGCTTTCGAGCACACATACTCCTTCGCTGAGGAAGTTAACTTTGGAGGGATGTGCTTTGGGAATATTACCCCAGCACTTTGATGCATCATCTTTGACCCATCTCAGCCTCAGGGGATTTGGCCGCGTTCAAAATGGTCGTGTCACTGTTCGACAGGTCTTTCTTAATCCTATCTTAGCCTCCCGAGACAGGGAGCGCTTCATCGATACGAGGAAATTTGCTCGTCACCTCCAGCATGTCCTCGACGTACTGCCGTCGGGCGGGCAGAGACCAAAAGCAGATGACTTTGCTTTCCAAAATACTCACGTCGCCTTTCGCATCATCCTATTATCTACACGAAATCTTGTGTTTCTCGAGGTGCACCGCCGGCTCTTCCAATTGGAAGATGTGGAGACGAGTGGCGAACTAAATCCTGTTGTGCTCCCCGTTCTCCGTACTCTCTTTATCTTCATGGATACAGAGAAGCCAGCCTATTTGAGTGGCATCCTTGGGACAATTACTGCACCGAACCTAGTCCACCTCGCACTCTACGGGAACTCAGTTACATGGAAGGAAAGCGATCTCCTCGACTTCTCCTCATCATCATTCTTCCTCTCGCAAGACCAGACTCCGAAGTTCCCGTCCGTGCGCAAGCTAACGATGAAGAACATGCTTCAGTCGATGCATGGTGCTGGGAGGAACATACGCTCTCTCTTTGCCGTGTTCCCTCATGTTATGGATGTTGTACTTGACCAGGATATTGGAGAGGTGGCTGACAACCTCGTGCTAGAGTCATACGACCAGAATGCGCTGCCACCATGGCCATGTCTGCGGCAGCTGACGATCGAGATGCCCTCTATGACGAAATTCCACTACATTCAGCAACTCCTGGAGTGGCTGCGTCTCCGGCGTGCGAGTGAGTTGTCGCAGCCTGCAGTGGTCATTCGCTACGAGCGTCAAGGACCTGGAGTGAATGATGCAAGGGATTTGACAGTTATTAGGAGAGTTGTAAATGATGCAACTGGCTACCGCGCACCTTATACGAGAGAGGTGATGAAGCAGCTTAACAAACTTGGTGCATTGGTGGACCTGAGGGTCATCGATGAATAGCTTTCCTGCCGAAAAGCATTGGGATGTTATCAATTTCCCACGTCATGTGACCGCGTCTATCAACGTGGCTGTGACACGCCTTTGTTTGGCAAGACATGGCAAATTCAATGACCCGTGCTCATTAGCGCTCACTGCTCAGCCTGAGCTCTAGCTATGCCTTGAATCGATTTGTCTTCTAAGTCAGATTGGTCAGGGGCTACTTTGACACGACTTCGACGCACTTTAATACCTTCTCAAGGTTGGCTAACACGATCTATCCCGATTGCAAACTCGAAGGTTTTCGGTTACCGGTAGCGCTCCATTTCAATGCTCATTTTCACCCTCCACCTCCAGTGTGTCCTCGACAGACTCCTACCACCGGGTGACAGGCGCCAAAGGCAGACTCCGCTGTTATCCATGTTTTCAGTGACAAGATGCAAAGTCCAACATGGACGCTGGAGCTATAAGCTGATCCAGAATCCATACTATGAACTCAAGTGTCAAGCGCAGAACGACGCTAGCAACTATCTCATCGATAGTATCTCATTAGAGACCATTGCACCACTATTTGGACAAAATAAATTTATGATCTGTTAGGCATTTCCTTCCGCTACCTAGATACTGACACACTCCTCCGATCCTTCCTTCGCCACCTTCTCACAGAATCCACCACACCTGCTGTGCAATCCGTCTTTCACTGCGTTTTCTTTGTTCCAACGCCTTTAAGTGCACTCTGCCGCGAGTGTGCAGTTGTTAACTTGCAGATACCGAGCCTAGTTGAACGGTGGATTCGTTTGATGAGCAGGTTCCGAGCTGGGGGGGCTTCAACTTTTTTAAACGGTGCGCGTCTGTCAGTGCATTTCAAACTTAGGTATGCGATGGACCCTTGATCATTCTTCCGTCAGAGCCGCAGTCATTGCCAATGTGAATAATCATCTCTTTTCGAAGCAGAGTTTTTTTTCGTTTTGCTCCAGGCGCCCGTTTGGGAGTTCCCGAATATGATGATGTGGTAACGACTCGTGTTTTTTTTTTTTTTAAATATCAAGTTGGACGAGGAGGACAATTGCGCTATCAATATTGAGGCAGTGCAAGTCCAGTCAAATGATCGCCGGATGATCACCATGTTAGGAGACCGTGGGGTGGAATTCATTTAATACCCGTTCATTTTATGTGCGCATCAGGCCAAATAATCTTCATCTCTCCTGCTCACATTACGCGACCCCACTGCAAACGTTCCAAGTGCAATAGGCCCGTCCAGCTGGGTGGCCAATTCAAAGATGAGTGCAATCCTTGTCATATAGATTTACATGGAGGATTGATATAGGTATACCCATTAGTAACATTGCGTACTCATTATTTTTCGTGGCGGCCAGCAGTCAGGTGAAAATGGTCTTAGAGATATCGCAGCCGAGATGAGAGGTGCCTCCTCGTCTAGCAGAATGTTAGAAGCCATAGTAGGACTTTGAGATCGAGGGTAAGGTCGACGCCACGACTGAGGAGTCCTTTTTGGATTAAATGTTCTTTGCAGAAGCAAATGCTCCATACTTTCACTACAGGACAGCGGACCTCAGGGACGACTCCATGCTGTATTTGACCTATAGGCTCATAGCAGTGTTTGAAACTTAGTATTTGCTCACAACAGATTACAGTATGGCCTGATGGAATTCCGCTACGTTTTGTTAACCGCGGAGTGTGTGACTCATGAGTAGAGTCTATGCACTGCGGGTCGCCTCGATACGGTTAGGACGCGAAATTCGCCGAATGAGCCTGAATTGTAGCATAGAGTGACATGCATCAGTTACCAGAGAACGATGTAGCATATGCTGCATATCGGCAAAATATAGCATACCGGCACAATCATTGAACATGATCTGGCCGCAGGGCATTAAACCTAACTCGGAACTCATCTACTAGTTAAGCTCCCTTGCGCTAGTGAACGGGTGGAGCACATATGTCTGTTTTCGTGGATTACAACCCACCTTTGAGCTTTGCTGTTCTCAGTTTATTTTGTTGGAATTTCACGGCCGCATAAATGACGAACAACGAAATGATATAGGCAGGGAACCCTTTGCAAACGCGCAAAGGTTCTCGACTTGCACGTACATCTATATATGCGCAGTTAATTCTTATCTTATAGTAGAATGTCACATGCAAAATATGAATGGCTTCAACAACGCCCGAAGTATTCCAATATATTTTATATGAGCTGAGTAGCTACAACACTGCGGCACCCGCGAAGGCTTTTCCAGGCATATTAAAAACTCGGGCTTGGCCTTTGCCTGAAGTTGCCGAATCGGCGTTTCTTCATTATCCCGATCGGAATATCATACGTACTCCGAGCGCGCAGTACAGGCAACGCGAGCCTACCAAGGCAACCGTCTGATATCACACTCTACTCCTTTCAGCTCTGACATATTATAAAAGACGATGGGTACATACACTGACATACTTACATCCACACGTCAATCTATCTGCCCCACCATTGCCATTGCACACAGCCCTCTCTTGGTTGAGAGAAGTCAAATTCGGCGTTCAGGTCTAGAATGTACATCCACCTACTAGAGTAAGGTATTTGAATTTTCACTGCGTAGGCTGAACGCATACCATGGATTTGATTATTTAACAGGCTCAGACCGATACTAGCAACTCTTCCATTGATGTCGTCTTCGCGGCTTGATGGCGAGCAACGTATAGCCCCGAGTAATGATGGATGCTTTCATCATAGCACTTTAGAACACGCACCCACAGATCAAGGTTCGACGAGGTCAACCCTGCAATCATTTCTTGAATTCCTTGACCGACAATGCCATCACGACGAGGTTAATAGTTCATACAAGGAGATCATCCGCATTTGCATTGTAGGGATGCTTGCAAACTACCGGTCAGAGGCCTCAGGCTGCAGTGATGAGCCTCAAACCATCGCACAGATTGGTCTCGATGAAATCAATGCTATCCATCGGTCGTCAGCAACTCTTTCCCTGCCACAATCACTAGCATTCCAGCACTTACAGCGCCAGATTTCGGAGCAAGATTACAGACACCTATTCCAAGAATCTGTCGCTACAATGCCGGAGGCGGAACCCCTCTTCCGTCAACTCCCTCCAGGTGTGCTATATTTATTCTTTGCCTGTTTCCCTTCGAAAGCTTACCATACGCGACGATTAGATCAATTGCCCTTCCATACCTCTGATCCCTTTAGTTATGACCCTGACACAAAGTCGTCACAGCCATTCGTACCTGAGAATGAGGTACAGACCTTCTCTGGCTCTTCCGACAGTCGCCACCAACAACTGCGTCTTCCAGTTATGCAGAGCGGTCAGGTGAAAGTGAGGTGTACATGGCCGGGATGTTCGAGGGTTATCAAGAAGGATAACCACGCTCGACATGTGGAAGAGACTCATCTGCGAAAAGTTAAGGCTGTCTGCAATGGCTGCGGAAGGGGGTTTTCGCGTATGTATATGAAGAAGAATCACATATGTCATGGCTCATTCCCCAAACGTAAAAGTTCCTAGACCAAATGAAACTTACTATGGGTTATTCGTTGCTTGTATATCTCCCCTCCAATAACACCATTTCGTTCTGAAAACATAATCAATCCATTTTTGAGAAAAGGACTCGCTGAGGCTGTTGTTCGTGTTCTATGACCTGACGCATCTTATTTGGCCCCACTATAAGGATCATATACACGAACATGAGCCATGATACGTTCCAGGAGGATATGGGAGAGCGTGACCGCTCGTCAGGAAGGGAGACCCCGTAAGACGGTCAGCGATATTAGTAAAACGTGAAACCAAAAACAAATCGACGTGGTTTGTGTGAGGGTACACCTTCATTTGATCAAAGGTGAGTTATTGATCCACGAGATAGTTATTCCAAAACATGGGCCGATCCAAAATTGAGTCGAAGAATGAGGTCCAATGTGGCGTGAACACATGTTGATTTCGACTGGTCTAGTGGGTGTTATGCAGAATATCGCTTAATTTGCTACGTTGACTGTGAAGGCGTGGATATCAAGTGAGTAAACGGTTGTGGCCCATCCCAGGCTAGGTGATAAAAACCCACCTTGGAGGAAGTCATTTACGGGAGACGACATGGGCCACAGAGAAGTTGAGCACATATTCCTCGGCGTGATGCCGTGCTGACACTGTAGACAGTGCGCTTTTGTTGAGTAAGACCTAGAAATGGTTACAATGGAGGCTAAGATCAAGGACGGACACTACATCTAACCCCCGAGAGCGCCTGCGTGTTTTACCTCTTTTGAGGGAGGCCAGCCATGTCAATAGGTGGGGAAAGGTTCATTAATCCGTTAGAGCCAGAACCAGAGATGCAGAAGGGCAGTCACAGCATGCAGGGGTCTGGTGGAGATGCTGGGAAACCGGTTTGCATGCTGGTGCTTGCTGGGTTGTGAACTTCCTCGTAAACAGATGGGAGAGGTGATATGTTGTGACGATAACATTGGATATGGTTGTCCTTCGTAACGCAGTGCACTCATACTAACTCTGCTATCAGGAGCATGCTGCTGAAAGTTGCCCGACCCGTCTGGAGACATTATTAATGCCTAAATAGTGTTCACCACTTTCTCCATCGTCAGTCATAGACGTCAGCGTGAGAAAGCAGGTCATGCCGATGCCATTGCAACTTGTGAAGAACACCTCCACCAACAACTTCAAGTTGAACTACCAGGTGACTCCCTTTCCCCTCAGGCCTCAGCGCTCAACGCACAATGCTGGCGATTATACACAGATGTCAAGATGCTAATGTTGCCCCTTGACAGACTGCTTCAAGTTGCAACGGGATCAAATGCACTTGAAATGCTCGTATATTTAGCAGAACTTATTGCGGCACCGAATCTCAAGATGACTCTGTGATACTATGTACTCATCATCCACAGGCTCAAAAACTCGAGATATGGTACAATCGCTAGTAACTTACTCATCTCATAAACGCAGGTAAGTAGGAAATCGTGTACCCATTCTACGGATCACCTGCTCATGCCGAGTCCCACAGCAAAAATGTCCTCAGCTTCTTCTCGAACAAAACATATCTATCCCGTATCGATTTTGTCAGACAAGCTCCTCCTCCTTATCTTCCAGGCCCTCATAGATGACATGTATTGCGGCGACGACGAAGTGCGCCTTGATTGCTTCACGCTTACAAGTGTTTGTCATAGATGGCGGTCACTCGTTCTCAGCACCCCTCGGTTCTGGACACGCCTTCATATGGTGGTCAAACCTCGCGCACTTTCCAGTACTCGTTTCGAAACATGCGTTAAGAGATCTGCGAATGCCCTGGTTGATGTGGTCATATATCTTCCATACGTTCCTGACTCGTGGGGCCCGAGGGCGGGTAGACCTCCGAACTTTCCTAGAACTGAGGCATGCCTCAAAGTGCTGCATGACTGCAGTCGTCGATGGAGGAGCCTCCGAGTCATAATTATCAGGCAGGCGTCCGATTACATCATGACAGACGTCTTTAACTTGGTACTGCGAAGGCTTTCTCTTTCTCACACACCTGCATTGCGTGAGATAGAGATCATCTGTCCAAGTAGCCTTGCATGGGTAACTTTTGTGAAAAGTCCCTTTCAGTTGCTGTCGAGCCCTTCGCTGAGGAAGCTAAAGTTAGACGGATGTGATTCCAAGATATTGCCTCGGCCCTTTGATGCGTCATCTTTGACACATCTCAGCCTCCACTTCTTTAGGGATTATGACGATGTTCAAAACAGTCATGTCGCCTTTCACAACCTCTTGTTATCTGCACGAAATCTCATGTCTCTCGAGGTACACCGACGGGTCTTTCTTATGGAGCACGCAGAGACGAGCGGTGAACTGGCGCCCGTCACACTCCCCATTCTCCATACTCTCAGTATCTTCATGGATACAGAGGTGCCAGCCTATTTGAGTGGCATCCTTGAAATCATTAACGCGCCGAACCTACTCCACTTCTCAGTCTATAGTGACTCGCTTGTACGGAAGGAAAACAGTCTCCTTGACTTCTCCTCGCCAGCGTTTTTCCTCTCGCGAGATCAGACGCCGAAGTTCCCATTGGTGCGCAAGTTGACGATGAAGAACGTGCTCCAGTCTGTGCATGGCCCTGGGGAGAACATGCACTCTATCTTTACCGCGTTCCGTCATGTGGAAGATGTAGTGCTTGACCAGGATGTTCGGGAGATAGTCGATTACCTCGCACTGGAATCGTACGACCGGAATGCGCCGCCACCGTGGCCATGCCTACGGCAGCTGACAATAGAGATGCCTCCCATGACGAAGTTCCATTACATCCAGCAGCTTCTCGAGTGGCTGCGTCTCCGGCACACGAGCAGGTTGCAGTTGCCCGTTGTGGTTATCCGCTATCAGCTTCAAGGATGTGGTGCGAATGACGCGAAGGATTTGACGAAGACTAGGAGAATTGTGAATGATGCTACGGGGTACTGTGCACCTGATACGAAAGTGGTGGTGAAGCAGCTTGGAAAAATTGGAGCGCTGGTAGATTTGAGGATCATGGATGAATGATTCCCCTGCCGAAAGGTATATGCTGCAATATCCGAGGCATGACATCAATATCAACATGCGTCGCTTCTTGGTTTTGCATTTAGTGGATGACTGTGAACTCGGACTTATGAGTTTCTCCTAGTTTGGGCATCCCACAACGGTTCACGTCCTGCCGATCTGTGGAGCTGATCCGCAGGGCAGCTTTATGGGTATTGGCATCAAACTGTGAGAAATCTTGTACAAGTGAGCTGACGAAAACGTCCGTTGCCGCATCCGAAAGGAGTGGAGGCGGCCTTGTGCTTATGGTTTGGTTCCCAAGGATCTTGCATTTGAGCGCAAGCCTCGCCCTCGCTATAGTTACAAAACCCTAATTAAGATAACCTTCTCCGAGTCGGGTGGGTAGGTCATGGGTCCATAGATGGTCATCGCAGCCTGCTCTCAAACAAGAGGGCACGGTCCATTTACTCCTAGTCATTTACGTTACACGTATAAGAGGTAGTAGAACTACACTCGCCGTAGGGTGGGGGATACAGGTGCTTGTGACTCGGAGGACGGCGATGACGAAGAAGTGGACGGGGAAGGACTTGATGACGATTCTCGCACAAGAAGGTTATGGCGCCCTGTAATTTCACTGATACTTAGCTATGTACCATTATCATGGTTCATCTTGCAATGATCACACTTGGAATACGAATATCATGTGAAGTTATACTATAGCGATACCACGCATACTCGTAGATACATGGTGCTTCTTCATGACTGATACAATTTTCGCAGTAAACCCTCAAGCTTGAAAGCTTGATCCGTGACCGTAATTGTTTTGCTCGCCTTGTACCTCGGCAGTTTAGAATTATGTAAATGCCCTGAGTAAGCACGAGGGAACAAAGTTAAAATTAGAAGTGGAATCTCACATCATATCTCGTTTTACACCATTAACCACCTCTTCAGCAAGACTCCAATGCCTTTTTTTCCCAGTCTTACTCAGCTTGGTGGTTCGGGTCCGTTTTCCGTTGACTGATGATTTCCACTCCGAATGAACTCGCTAGACGCTCTAGATAGTGCCGCAGCACCTCAGCATGCGGCTGTTGGCACAGCCTGTTTGTATGTTGATAACTTAGCGCTACAGCACTAGAAGTCCTTCCGCAGTCATCTTCGCAATGCGCTCCCTGTCATTCGTGGCAGTTTTGAGCCTATGGCCAGCAGCTCTCGCATTAGCATCTCACCAGCTTCCTGTCAATACTGATGGAGAAACCAGCGTTCGACCCCCGGGCGTCACCAGTTTGAACGCTGAAAATCCAACCTCATATCTTAATCTCAATTCCGATGGTGAACGGCGGGATTTCGATGAAGGTCCTCCTGAGAACGCGACGTGGAACTTGATCTTCGATACCGTCCATTCATTTCTGCAACACTGGCCAAATACGCGATATCGTAACGGTGCGTTCGTCTTCCGTTGGCTGGCGATGATGAGGTTTCAACATTTCGTAGGGCATAATATAGTGCCGGGAGTCATTCCAACTGGTACTCTCCTGTATCACGGTACTGGTCTCGACAGCATACCCACTAAGCCAGAGTGGGTCGCTACGGACCCAGAGCATTCTACTCTTTTCTGTCGTGGAACGGACGGTAGTTGCTGGCACCTCACGCTGACGGCAGCGCGACCTCTTAAAGTATTGTACTTTGATGGAAGTAGCGCTGCCAAGGTACCGGAAGGTACGATGGATATCCAAGATATAATAGCATGGGGGGAACCGAAACCAGATCAGTTCTTCGATGAAAGAAACAGGATTGTAGAGTTGTGTAGGTGGGGCAAGGAGTTTGGAGTCGACGGCTTCGCGAGGTTAGCCGCTGACTCATAATGCTATGGGCATATACTAAGTTATTGACTTTTAGGATGGAAATGGACTTGTGCGCATACCTTCTGATCTTGCATTACTGTTTCATAACGACCCTCTAGTGAAGTTATGTTGTGTGACTTTACGGCTGGTGTCAAAGTCGTATCTTTCCTGAATCTTGCCACATTTGGGCGTAAAAAGTCACCCGGATACTCAGGGCCTCAATTTCCTCCACCCGGTTCTGAACTCTGTCAGTATTCTGTTCGTATGTTCAGATACGACTGACTTAGTGACATCTTCCTGGACTCAGGGATTCGCCAATTTGAAGTCATGCATGCCGGCTCATGGCACAACCACTACCCAGGAGATTCTCGCGTTGTGCTCGACCTAACTGGTCTTATCTCATTGTATGATACCTCACTGGCACCTTCCCTCATCCCGATTCGTGCAGATCTTGAACGGTGCGACCATCGGGTGCTTGGGATATCATCCGAAGACATATCGCAGGTGATGAAAAGGCTTACTGAGGTCGTTAGTCAGCCACACCCGGTGGGAAGTGGAATCGACTGGAAGACCCTTATCCATGTTGTCGTCGATCGATACGCAGATCGACTCGAGTTGGTGCAGTATCTCCTCAACTTTACCTCAACAGACTCTCAAGAACTCCTCCAACGAGCGAAGTTGGCGCAGGCACAATTCCGTGTTATGCTCATGCCTTATTTATTATATTCCACTGTCGTTCCCGACAAAACCGCTTCGGGTATCAATGCATTGCAGTGGGCGCACCAAATTTTCACGCAGTGCGCCACCACACACACATCCGAGTTGAAAGCCCACATACAATCAATGACATCTTCGGAACGCCTGCTGCTGAGAGCTATCGAGGAAACAACGAGAGAAATCTGTCGAGTCACCACTAAAATGTGGGCTAATGGCGTAATGAGCGGACTCGACACTCTCTTTGAGGTGGAACCCGAGACAGAGCCTGAAATCATGCAGATATTTGATGGATGGAGGGACGAAACACAGAAACTGATGTCCTGGTTAGACTGGAGTGTATGGATCAAATGCCGACCTGCCTGCGGCCCAGAGGTAGGAGAAAAGAGTATCTCGCCAATTGACTCGACCTGGCTAATTACCATCTAATCTCAGGAAATGTGTTACCTCCCTACATGGCCAGTCAATTCCCCTCCTATCGAGCATAAACCTCCGCGAAACCCACGCGACCCCTTCGATGCTCCTCAACTCATGTGTCCCACCAATACTCCCCCACCCGAGGATTTAGCTATTGGGAGTATGTTTTATCCCCATTGGACCCCGAAAGAAGATTGGAGGAAGCCTCAACCGAAGTGCATTAGGCGCGTCATGCCATACGAGTTTTGACTTATGACGGGCCCTCACATTTGTGAGTGCTTCTGGAATGACCTTTTCTACATTCCTGAGTTGTATTGTTGCTAGCGTGTAAAGATTGGTAGTATATGCCGTCCAAGATCTGTTTCCTACACTGGCGTCGATGTTTCATTACGGATAATCCTGAAGCTATCGGGGTTTCGTCACCCCTCTAAGGGTGAAGTGACACTCGAATCGGCAGCCTTAAGCAATCCTATTGCGTCGATTTTCATAGCTATCTTATTTCCTTTGCATTGCCCTCATCTGGAGGCTTTAAATACCTCATTCAACATGGCATCAGCTGTACAAAGAAGATGTCATTAGTGAATCCAGTCGTTTGAGTCACAGACTCACAGTACTTAAGGCAAATCTGACCAGTCATCCTCTCCATCAACGTCCAGACCACTGCGGACAACATCCAAAGGATCACTTCCGAGTTCATGATTCACTTACCACAGCTGGACTTCAGTACTTGCCGTCATCCTCCTGGCGCTTTCCATTATACCTGGGACTATCAAAGAAACTTAGTACGGGAGGAAAGCAGTCTCCTGGACTATCTGATGAAAAAGAACACGCTTCGATCAATGCATGAAACCGGGAAGAATGTATGTACCGCCTCCACCGCGTTTGCTCGTTTTCTCGGTACCCTTTCGAGCGAACATCTCGACACACTGGTGAAGAGATCCGCAAATGTGCTGGTTGATGTTGTCATTTATGTTACAAGACCTCCAAATATGTGGGTCCAAGCTGTCTCCTCTTTGGAATTTGGAGGAGCCAAGAGGTGCCCAATTGAAGTTTGCTGCGTGAGTGCAGCCACAGGTGGAGGAGGCTCAGAACTTTTGTCGATGGCTTGGCATACCCCATGTGCCTGCATTGAATGAGGTCTATATTATCTGTCGCAGCAGTGGTTTGATTACAAAAAACGGACTATAGCTGCAGCTACGGGACTTGCCGAGGCTTGGCCAGCTTTGGTCACTTTCGCTGATGCACATCCGATCAATCAAGGACTCACATCTATGATAAAAACCTCGTTCGGTCACAAAGCGCTCAAAAACTGCTTTATCACCGAACATATTTGGTTTAGGCCAGGATTTTGTTTCGTGAATACTTGTTTTGGTTAACTTGAGGTCTCTTCCACCAAATATCATCGCTAGCCATAGGTACTACAGTAGACAAGCGATTTCTTGAGTGCTCTTGCTGATGCACCAACACTTTCGTTGCACTACCCGATGATGATCATTATCCTTCTTACGTTAGCGATAGCTCACATAAAGTTTGATCACTTCGGTCTACAAATTATCTCGAGGTATATAATGCCACCGTTGTACGTCGACCAAGCCCGCCACTCACCAGTACTCACTGACATCAATTCCTTGAAGATGACCATAGTCTCATATGATCCAAGTTTGTCGTCGATAATCAGTTCTATTCGGTCAGACAGCTATTTCGTAGGTTCGTGGAGAGAAAGCTATCTCATTCAAACGTTGATATCACTTCGCAGTTGCATTTTTGACTATATTGGTATACAATTGGGGTGCGCATGATATTTGCACGATAATAATGCTTATCAATAGAATTACTGACGGAGTCCCTATACAATTCTCTAGCACTGACATTTGGTCAAGAGGTAGGTTAATATGATTGCCGGAGCAATCATCCCACTAAAGATGGTTCTATAGTTTGAACTGGTCTGGGTCAGCAGAGTCACATCAAAAGGATGGCTGAATACTAATGCATCCCATTCGGGGCAGAGGCACCGCTGGTCTTTCATGCCTCAGTGTGAATAACTTCAGGTTATTCAGAGCTAGTATTAGTATGCTGACTTGAAAATGTACTAGGTGCGATATAGCGGAATAATATTCACTGTGTATGTTTTCAGGACTACTTCCACATAATATGCTGATAAGTCATTTCGCGATTGGCAGTGACCTTATGCTGAGTATGTGTCATATAAATTAGAGTTGTTTCTTCTGAGCAGCGGCATGCAGCATATCTCTCGTCTGTCCGGCTGACAGATGAAGTGAGTATTCCGTGCCACGGTCGCCGTTTACTTTTAACTGACTGCGCTCCTATGTAGGGGTGAGTGATATAATTGGCTACTTTGTTGGTGTAAGTAATGATCGTACCAGTGGTGTGTTCAAAATATTGACTCGTGGTCATCTGAGGCTCACCACCAACTGTATTTTCAGGCACTATCTTCTACTTGATCCAAAGTTGGATTGGCATCATCGCATATGCCATGTTGGGTGGTGAGCTACAGTACGTATCACAGTGATATCGACTTGACTGATGTACATGTCAGTCATCATGATTTACCGGTTATATGCCATGTATCAGCAATCTAGACAGATATTCAACTTGATACTCCTCATTGTAACTTTCCTACCTATCCAGATCGCATGCGGAGTAATCGGCGCATTGCTGAATGCTGGGTATGTCTCAGGTGGTGAGCTTCCAACATAAGTACACTCAAAGCTTGAACGCGCCAGGCTGATCATACACATATCAGAAGAGTATGTCTTATCCGGCGCCCATATGTGTGGTTATTACTTTAAGGGAGATGCCCAAAAATTGATCGAGATCACCTGGGTATTGAACACTGCATGGGAGATCCTCACAGTGTGTCTCGCACTGTGGATTGCTGTAAAACACTTCCGCAGATTGCAAGGAACATGAAGAAGATGGACTGCCGGAGATTGTTACATGATATTAGTGAAGACTCATTTGTTTTACTTCGCAAGGTTTGTTCATGACTTCAATGCAAGCATCTTTTCCTGCTCAAATTTCGCTTTAGCTTTGTTGCTGCCTCCTCCACTCAGCTCAGCGAGTTGTCTCCAAAAATCCTTGTATGCCGACCTATGATTGATATCCAAAGTCTGCTTCTCACAGATCCTCATCATTGCAACAGAATTCCACTTCAGGGACAGAGGGTGTCTTTAGCGGAATTCGACAATTTCTTCAAGTCATGCACATGTTTATACTAGGACCACGCCTCATCCTTGGAGTTCGGGAATATCATGCTAATCTCGTCACAAACTCCGATGAAGGAACTGCCATGACTTCAATTGCTTTCGAGGAGCGCGTACAAATTTCAACGGGTAGTGGTGTGTAGCCGAGAAGCGCTGCACCCATCAAAATTTCCGGTGTTCTTCGGTCTTGAATGCGTTTTTTTGGAGTTTACTCTATCATGATGTTTACTGAGAGTTTCGTGGTGATTTGTTTTTGGAATTTGCTTCGCTGTAGTATTTAGTAAAGAGGTTCGTCGTGATATATGTGGAGTTTCATCGTATTTTTGTGTTTCGCTTCAAATGAGTACTCCAGTACACACTGCAAAATTTTGAATAGCGCCTCAATTTCATATTTCCGTGGTATTTGACCGCGATGTTCAGGAGATAGCTGATTGCCTCGCAGTGGAATCATATGGGGAAGCGCCGCATCTATGGTCATGTCTGCGACAGCTGACAATCGAGATGCCACTGATGACAAAGTTCCATTACCTCCGTAGTTCGTCGGCTACATTTCTGGCACGCGAGTAGGTTACTGCTGCCCCGG
This sequence comes from Rhizopogon roseolus, assembly GCA_930272055.1. NCBI lineage: Eukaryota > Fungi > Basidiomycota > Agaricomycetes > Boletales > Rhizopogonaceae > Rhizopogon > Rhizopogon roseolus. The sequence goes on from CAKNEV010000178.1 coordinate 25,021, forward strand.
ACCATGGTGATTATCCGCTACGAACTTCAAGGGGCTAGAGTCGAGGAGGGCGCAAGAAATCTAACGGCGGTTAGGAAAATTGTGAATGATGGGGTGCGGCTGAGAGCGTTGGTGGATCTGAGACTTTGCTACTGTAAGTTAGTAACGTAAGTCTGAAAACGGCAAAAACCTAATTGATATCTCTTATGTAAGAAGAGCTAGGCTTTTTCTCTTTCCAAATGAACTCTGGAAAAGGATATCGGTTGCTAATCAAATGGCTGATGGCCATCTCTTCTCCAAGTGGCAAGAACAAATATTCGAGCAATCCGCACGCACTGCTTAGATTTATGAAACCGATTGTGGGCGCTCAAGATCTCGCTCTACTCTCAAAGGTCTAGTGCTACATTCGCGAATATGTTCCACCGCAAGTGATCGCAGCCCGTTGATAGAATGTAGGATGCCACCTATTTGTCGTCTAATGCACGCACTGACGCACATAATTGAGATCCGTGGATGGTCTTATACATGAAATCAGATTTTGAAACGTAAGTTCCTGGTTGCCTACCCAATAACCTCTTCCTATGACATGGGGTGATGCGGCGGTCTTTCATGCATTTAAGCAGGTAGTATAATATAACTAAGTAATGACTTGCGATCTTACGCAACCTTTAAGGTAGACTGATTGATGCGCATAGGGGGTATCCAGGGGGTACGGGCAGCAGGTGAGGATTCAATCAATAAAGTGACTGCCGCAACTCCCGGAATAGATGGTTAGCGACACTGGTCCTTCATAGGTGCACACAGCAATCATGTCATCCTAATAGATGCTCGAGGGGTCACTTAGGTATCATGAGTCGCAAAAGATTTGGCTTCTGATCAGTATTTTTCTGCGAAAGCCTGTATTTTTTTCAATCCGAACTTCATAATGGCGCATGATGGGGAGGGGGGAGGGGGGAGGGAGCTACTATAACAAGTTTCAAAATCATCGATGGGGCCCTAGTGTCCTGCAAAAGATGTCCGCGGATAGAGAATCAGGAGTAAGCTTCCGGTGAATGGGCTATGTCCGACATAGGGTCATTGACCCTAAAGAACAATAAATCAGATTTTTGTTACAAAAAAATGAAAGGACGTCCGCATCATGTCCGGGCGCCCAGAAGAGGTTCAGGCCCTTGCGGAGAGAGTGTCATTCATATAGTTTAATCAAAGATACGCTGATCACGCTAGTAGGCGCGGAACGTCCGGGCGTAGAGCAGACGCCACTGTTATATCTGTACTAGGTCAGGGGCTAGCTGTCAGAGACCGTTCAGTGCGGCTTCATGAAGTCGGTATTTCAAGTGGGTAATCAAGCTGGCAGTCAAGCTAGTCAAGTTCAGTTGGCAGGTGGAACGAAAGATCTCAGCAAGCATGCAGTCTGTGCAGACTGTAGCAGAAAGGGGCAAAGTTTAAGGCACCATCATCCCTGTGTCCGACCATCATGCGCTTGCCAGGAATTTTATTATTTGCCACAGTATACTTCCTTGTTCGGAAATTGTGATGCCAGCTGATCTCAACCAATTTACAAAGCGCTGAATTCTACAAGCATTGGAATTGCTTTGAACTTGGATGCCAGCAGTCGGTTATTCGCACGGCTGAAATTCAAACTCCGAAGTTGCGCTGAGGTGACAAGGTGGAGAGTATGAATCACCTCAGCTCGATTTTTTTTTGTAACCCAGGAACCATCCACGCTGTCTCAGTTCCTCTTCCTTTTGACGCGGGGACTATGCGCTTGTTACAAGTCGGGGCTCAAGCCTCAAGGGGTAGCCATCACATTAGCATATGCTTGGCATAGCCCAACCCAACTTCCACCCAAGCACGATTTCGAATTCAAGTGAAAAAAACGATTGTGTGTCCGAAATGGGGCTAATACGCCAGCAATCTCTTAGGTCTAAGAGAAGGCCTCTGGTTCTGGTCATCATTCATATGGCTGAAAACAGATCTTTCGCTCCATTCGAAATATCCTGTCTTGCGAAAAAGACACTCGAGATCACAGAGTAACAAAATATTTCACATCGACGCTAAGAGCCAGCTTGTTTTTCATGGAGGAGATAACGATCAGGCGCTCCATTGCAGAGCCTGACAGGTTTGACCTAGTCTAACTCTGTTTAACGGGGTACACACTACAATCGCCGCCAGGCATAATTATCGCAATGGCAACTACGGAGTCCGAGCAGCTCTGAACCATCCAATCAGAGATAGTCCTAAGCTTTTATCCTACCGGATCACTGCCACAAAGACTTTAGCATGTCGGATCAACCGCTCTCGCCACGTACTGCTCGACTGTATAAAAGGACGGTCAATGCGTCATCAAAACGCGATTTCATCCTCATAGTCACGAGTCATATCCATTAATGCTTATTCGACCTGCATTGCTTTACAGCCTTGTGGCTATTTCAGCGACGGTAGCAAGGCCCGGGAAGCGCACCAAAGACGCGCAAGTTCTCATCCTCGGAGGCGGGATGGCCGGCACGATCGCCGCACGAACGCTTCATGAAAAGGGCATCGAGGACTACATTATCGTGGAGGGAAAGACCGAACTTGGAGGACGGATATTGAGCGATGCGTTCGGTACCACAGGGCATAACTACACCGTGGAAATGGGGCCAAGTTGGATTCATGGCACACAGACTGGGAACGGGCCCGCTAATCCTGTCTATTCGCTTGCGCTAAAGCATAATTTGTCTATGGCGAACAATGATTGGTATGGGAATATAAGTAGGTGCATTTTCTGTTATGAAGTGTTGCTGGGTGCTGATTTGTGATTGAAGCGACCTATGATTACACAGGGCCCAACAACTATTTATCCGTGTTCCATAATGCAGTCAGCGTGTACGTAAATGCGACCGCTCTAGCTGGAGAGAGGGTAAATGAGAAACTCGTCGACATGAGTCTGCAGTCTGGGTACATGATGATGGATGCAGTTTCCAAAACTCCCCAGGAAGCAGCGAGCGAGTACTATCAGATAGACTGGGTAATTGAACACGCTTTACAAATATATGCTGCCTACATTGCTGAAACATCCCGCAGCAATGCAAGTGCAGATCAACATGATGCGTTGTGTATTTACTAACTCTTATGACGCTTTTCTCAGATGGCGAGGTATGTTAGCCACAAGTACTTCGAGAGAATGTTCATTTATATATGCACTCAGATTCCCGCACAGACATCATTGATTGCATCTTCTTGGGTTTGAGCGCTTCCCTTAATCACAAAAATATGCTAACGATCTCACAGCGCCATAACTTCACCTACAACACCAACACGGGTGGTTTCTCCCTCAACAATTCCATGTCTATCGACCAGCGCGGCCTCAAAGTTATAGTCCAAGCCGAAGCAGAGGAATTCCTACAGCCTCAACAGCTCCTCCTGAATCACACCGTCGCCAAGATAGAGTACGACTCGGATGGGGTCACTGTGACGATCACAAACGGCACGGTCCTCACCGCGGATTATGTGTTGTGCACGTTCAGTGTCGGCGTATTGCAAAATGACGATGTTGTGTTCGAGCCGAAGCTTCCGAGCTGGAAGGTTGAGGCGCTTAGTACTATCGATATGGTATGTAGAATGAGCGTTCTCTATTTATATTTAGCTCTCATCTCTGATCGTGATGACAGGCCACAGAAACGAAGATCTACCTACAATTTCCGGAGAAGTTCTGGTTCAACACTCAGGTAGGCTTTTTAATGTCGTGGATATTTGATATGCACTAATTTATCTCAAGATGGCCCTCTACGCCGACGAAACGCGAGGAAGATACCCGGTCTGGCAAAGCCTCGACCAAGGCGGCTTCTTCCCTGGTTCAGGCATCATATTCGTCACTGTCACAGTATGTCTCGCCACCCATCACAACAGCCTGTAGCTTTACCCAAAATATAATAGGGCACCGAATCCGTCCGCGTCAATTCACTCACGGACACGGAGGTACAAGCCGAAGTGATGGAAGTCCTGCAAGCGATGTACCCCAATACCACCATTCCCGCGCCACAAGCGTTCCACATCGGGAGGTGGAACACCAACACAATTTACCGTGGCGCATACTCGAACTGGCCCCCGTCATTCGTTAACGGCCACGCGCAGAACCTACGTGCGACTGTGGGTGACAGGCTGTGGTTTGCTGGAGAGGCGACGAGCCTGCAGTATTACGGTGAGTGAAAATGTTTAGCATATTTTGTAACATCGATTGATCGGATGGAGAAAGGTTTCATGCATGGGGCTTATTTCGAGGGAGAGGATGTTGCGACCGCGCTGGCAGAGTGTATACAGGCGGGTAAATGTAATAGCATTAGCCCAGTGGGGGACGTCAAGAATGCCCAGCCATACACGACCTCGAACTCGACCTCGGACTGAGGTTGTTCGGAAATATGCGTTCACGTGGCTTCATCATCATGATTCATTAGTAAAAACTGATAATTTTTGTCGTTGACAACCTGAATACCAAACATACCATTATTATGTAATACGATTGAACTTCATGGAAACTCTTTTCGGGCGCTTCAAGTTCCGGGGAACTTTTCCTCCGACCATTCTGCCAGTGGTCTATGGTATATCTGTTTTATTATACTAGTATTAATAAGTCAGAGCCGGCGCATTCATCCCTCCACCTCTTCGAATGACTCCGCTGGAGGCAGCGCCAGCTCAACCATCAGCGCTTCAACGATTAACCACTGTACAAGGTATTTTCCTGGGCTGTCAGACGAAATGATAGCTTTCCTATGAGCAAAGGTGGAACGCATTTTACCTGGCTGTATTTGTGCCTCAGCTGTCCTCAGATTATCTTCCACAATGATGTCGCAATGGACTCACTAATTTTGGTCACCCTCGTGGTGAAGTCGATGGCGAGCTCTGTGTCGATGATGAAGGTGGATGACTTTCATCACGGAAAAGCCGATGCAGACGTGCTGTTTGAGGGAAACTTCAGCTGGGATTAGGCTGTGGACTCGTATAGTCGCTTGGCAGGCAGTTTGCCGGAACACACCTGGATTGTCACGGCCGTTGCAAGATCTCTGAATGGCCGTATCTTCCCAACGCATAATTAGACTGTTCAGTGCGATTGTGGAACCTCGAAAGTTGCGAGGCTATCGGTGAGTTTCACATGCAAACTCAGTGACCTGCATCTCATTTTCGACAGTTGAGAAGCTACTATGCACTGCCTGAGCCGCAACCCGCAGGTCCGAGGCGATAAGTGATCCTTACAAATGGTCAGCTATGAATCGGGCTAATGATCATATCAATGGTATTATTGGCTTTAGTTCGTTGAATTGAACACAAAATGGAAACCTATACATCCCCGCCTTGGTCGGACATGACAGATGAAATTTTTGGCCCCTCTACACTAAATTCTGATGTGTCACTTCGAAGATGCCTTCCCTTCTTCATCATTTGTCATCGATGTTGATGGCATTGACGGATTTGCTAAAACTCAGCATCACATCAGTTACGTGCTTTCCTGCTCGAGAGTTATAGCACCTCCGAGCGTGGATATCTGTACTACAGTGACTCAAAAAAGTAATGCACAATTTTGTTTATCCTGTATCTCCGCAACAACACAACATTTTTTATTAATGTAAAATGTGATATTGTAGTTTAGAAGGTACTCTACAAGGTCCCGCAGTACTCGAAATAAAATTCTCAGACCCGGTTGCAATAGGGGGAAAATACTGAACATGCCATTTTTCAACTACCTCACCCTCTCATTTTTTGGTTTCAGTTATTTCAGAGAAAATGTGGGACAGTAAATGTTGAACAACTTTTGTCGAGGAGCCAAAAAGAAATATTGAAGTGTTGCAAAGATATGGTCATGCAAAGGTGTAAAATTTATAGGGGCAAATGAGTCACTGTAAATGTCCTGCCTTGTTCGTGAGACTAGGCGAGGTACGAGCCTAGTCTTCAGTCTAAGTAAAGCGTGAGGTGGACTAGGCCAAGCACAGCCCATACCGCATCGTCTACTGACTGCCTTCCCCGAAGGTAGGGCACAGGCAGATGCGGCGTAAGACTGCTCGTACAGCAGAGGAACAGCAGTTTCGACCCGGCGAAGGGATCTCGTCAGAGGGCTTCAGCACCATGTGATCCTTAAGATCGATGCCCCGCTGCCCTTACTGCTGGTACTATCTAGTTCTACTTAGGTTGCTACTCCCTGCAATTTGCCACTTAAGTAGGATTCCAGAGTGAGCACGGACCAGTATGTCTGCCTGTGTAGGCACCTCGTGAGTGAGGCGTGCGGATCTTTGACCTGCCTAAGGGGGAGTGTGCCTCTTTTTGGGTTACACCAGAGGGGTGGGCGGGATACCTCGGCCCGGGTGCGATACCCTAAGAACCCATGATGCACGGCCAGGAAGCACCCTTTCGGATACCGCCGGGACTTATTTCGCTAACCGTATAGGTCCTACTTCCAAACCCAATCAGTCGTAGACACCGTAGCTAGACCTAGAGAGAAAAACACTCGAAACTCCAAATCGACCTTTACTTTCAGAGCTCTCCCTCTATCTCCCCAGCATGGATCCAGATAAGAGCCAGTTTGTTCACTGGATATTAATCGCGCTCTGCTGTAGAGGGTCTGACAGCTCCGACTTTGTCTGATGGCTATCCATTAGGTTAAATGCTACAATCGCCGCAAGGTACAATTTTCGCGAGCAGCTCTCCTAACTTATCTTAGGGGTTTCCTAATGGATTTCCTACTCTCATTGGAATACATATAAGCGTGAGTCGAAGCGTAATTTAATCCTCATCGTGATAACTCACATCCAACAATGCATATCCGCTCTCTATTGCTCTTCAGCCTCGTGGTTGTTTCAGCGACAGTAGCAAATAATCCGTCGCGCAAAAAAGATGCAAGAGTTCTCATCCTCGGAGGCGGGATGGCCGGCACCATCGCCGCACGAACGCTTCATGAAAAGGGCATCGAGGACTACATTATCGTGGAGGGAAAGACCCAATTGGGGGGACGGATATCGAGCGATGCGTTCGGTACCACAGAGAACAATTATACTGTGGAGATGGGGCCAAGTTGGATTCATGGCACACAGACTGGGAACGGGACTGCTAATCCGGTTTATTTGCTTGCGCTGAAGCATAATTTATCTATGGCGAACAACGATTGGTATGGGAATATGAGTAGGTGCATTTTCTGTTATGAAGTGTTGCCGGGTGCTGATTTGGGTTGATTGAAGCAACCTATGATTACACAGGGCCAAACAACTATCTATCCGTGTTCCATAACGCAGTCAGCGTGTACGTAAATGCGACCATTTTAGCTGGAGAGAGGGTAAATGAGAAACTCATCGACATGAGTCTGCAGTCTGGGTACATGATGATGGATGCAGTTTCCAAAACTCCCCAGGAAGCGGCGAGCGAGTACTATCAGATCGACTGGGTAATTGAGCGCGTTTTACAAATATATGCTGCCTACATTGCTGAAACATTCTGCAGCAATGCAAGTGCAGATCAACATGATGCGTTGTGTATTTACTAACTCTTATGACACTTTTCTCAGATGGCGAGGTATGTTAGCCACAGCTCTTCGAGAGAACGTTCATTTATATATGCACTCAGATTCCCGCACAGACATCATTGATTGCATCTTCTTGGGTTTGAACGCTCCCCTTAATCACAAAAATATGCTAACGATCTCACAGCGCCATAACTTCACCTACAACACCAACACGGGTGGTTTCTCCCTCAACAATTCAATGTCTATCGACCAGCGCGGCCTCAAAGTTATAGTCCAAGCTGAAGCACAAGAATTCCTACAGCCTCAACAGCTCCTCCTGAATCACACCGTCGCCAAGATAGAGTACGACTCGGATGGGGTCACTGTGACGATCACAAACGGCACGGTCCTCACCGCGGATTATGTGTTGTGCACATTCAGTGTTGGTGTGTTGCAAAATGACGATGTTGTGTTCGAGCCGAAGCTTCCGAGCTGGAAGGTTGAGGCACTCAGTAGTATCGATATGGTAGGTAGAATGAGCGCTCTCGATCTATATTTAGCCCTCATCACTGATCGTGATGACAGGCCACAGCAACGAAGATCTACCTGCAATTTCCAAAGAAGTTCTGGTTCAACACTCAAGTAGGTTTGCCAAGGTCATGGACATTTGATATGCACTAAATTATCTCAAGATGGCCCTCTACGCCGACGAAACGCGAGGAAGATACCCGGTCTGGCAAAGCCTCGACCAAGGCGGCTTCTTCCCTGGTTCAGGCATCATATTCGTCACTGTTACAGTATGTTTCGCCGATCATCGCAACAGCCTATATCTTTACTTGAAATATATTAGGGTACCGAATCCATTCGCGTCAATGCCCTCACGGACACGGAGGTACAAGCCGAAGTGATGGAAGTCCTGCAAGCGATGTACCCCAATACCACCATCCCTGCGCCACAAGCGTTCCACATTGGGCGGTGGAACACCAACACAATCTACCGCGGTGCATATTCGAACTGGCCCCCGTCATTCGTTAACGGGCATGCACAGAACCTACGCGCCACTGTGGATGGCAGGCTGTGGTTTGCGGGAGAGGCGACGAGCTTGAAGTATTACGGTGAGTGAAAATATTTTGGCATGCTTTGTGGTATTGATTAATTGGATGGGGAAAGGATTCATGCATGGGGCTTATTTCGAGGGAGAAGATGTTGCGACTGAGCTGGCAGAGTGTATACAGGCGGGTAAATGTAATGGTATTAGCCCAATGGGGGACGTCAAGAATGCCCAGTCATACTCAACGTAGGGCTGAGCTTGTAGTGTTACAATGACATTCATGATTGTTATCATCATCAGAACCGATAACCTGGACCTGTGCCGTTGATAATCAGATAGAACATACTATTATTAATGCTACATCTTCATGGAACCCTTCCGTATAGTGCTGCTCCCTTCCAGGGTTGTCCACCAGCTACTGCTAGGAGCTTTAACTGCGGTTTTCGTTCTCGTCTGCGGTGCCCGCTTCACTATAATAGAAAGTCCAGAACTGACGTCTTTCCTCCCTTCACCTGGTGGAGTAAGCTCCTCCTGCGTATCACTCTCTGAGCGTTTTCTTTTTTTCGATGCAGCAGCTCCAAGCGGTCTGAACCCTTTCTCCCACTCCTTCCGGTGTATCCGGAACACGGCCATCGTCGCTCTGGCGTCCGTGACCTGCCCGAGTGCCGCAGAAAGAATCAGACAGGGATCGGGGAGTGGAAATATAAGACTTACACTGGAATGCTCCCCTCCCTGGATAACGACGCCAAGCTCTTGTTTCACGAGATTGCGAAGGGCGGGGCGCTTACCAGTCAAGTTGTGCTTTGCGGCCAAATGCTGCGTATCTCGAATGCAAGGGCCAGGATGGGATAGAAATAGAACCTGATGACAATCAATGGCAAGCTATGAACGAGCTGGACATGAGAAGTAACCTTGAGATCATTATGCACGGCGTGTCCCACTAGAATACGATCTTTGGTCAATGCTGCAACTCTTTTCTGCACCTCCTCGAACGGCTTTGCTAGAGATAGCGTTAGTTCAACAACCATCGATTCACCAAAGTAATCGATACGTACCTCTGACCATATCTGAGGGACGTATCCCGCTCCACTGGGTCCGATAATCCACGACACGTTCCTTCTGCCTCACGATCTCATCCATCTGCACGGCGCCCCAGTAGTTAACGATACTGACGCGCGCAAGCGAAGATTCTTCGCCGTCAATACCCACGCCAACCATCTCGCAATCGATTGCGAGGTATTTTCCTGGACTGTCAGGCAAAATGAGATTACATGATGGCTTTCCTATGAACAAAAGAAAAAAGAACGCACTCTGCCTGATTGGAGGTATGCTCCAATCGTCCATAAATCATTTTGCGCAACGTCGCAAGGGACTCGCCGTTTTTGGTTTCTTGAGTTGTGAAGTCAGCGGCGAGCTCGGGGTCGATGGTGGATGTGGATGGGGTAGGTTTCCCTCTCGGAAAAGACGTGTCATATGAGGGAGCGCTCAGCTGGCGGTCAAACTTCCGCCGTTTGAGAGGTGGGCCTTCTCGCACTGGCATTTTACCCTTTCGGAACGTCTACATAGATCGAGAAGGAAAGAAAGAGGAAAACTTACTTTCGCTCGGTTTGTGGAACTGGCGGATGCAGACATCTTCAGGGTCTGATATGGACTTGACGGTGCATGTGCGGAGGAGTGTGTGACTTTACCGGTGCTATTCAAATCACGTCAGTCTTTCGAGTCTACATAAACAAAATGCTTAAGAGTTAACAGTTCGCTTGCTATCGTCCTCACTCGAAACATGCCTTATCTCTCAACCGTGAATGACTTGGTTGCTGGCAGCGTTGCCGGCGCTGCCCAGGTCCTGGTAGGTCAGCCACTTGATACTGTCAAGACGCGTGCGCAGATCGCTCCCAGTCAGTTAACTGTCCATAATCAAATTTCTACACTGACGGATAAGCGACAGAGGGAATGTTTGTATGTGACTGCATGCATGAATTCTGAGGTAAATCTCTTACCATCGGCTTAGAAAGGGCCTATGGACATCATCGCGCAAACCGTTCGAAAGGAGGGTTTCTTCGCGCTGTACAAAGGTTAACATTTACACATAATATGACGTGTTCATTCCGACAACCAATTCCTCTGCAGGGATGGCCAGCCCCCTCCTTGGGATAGCCGGGGTCAACTCCTTGTTGTTTGCATCATATGTGTACTCTAAGCGCATCGTTTCACCGTTCCCACAGCTATCTCTCAAGGAGATCGCAATTGCGGGCGGAATGGCTGGAGCTGCAAATGCTATTCTTGCCAGTCCAGGTTTGTTGCTCCATATGCTTCTAGACTCAGACGTTTGAACACTCCGTCATTCAGTCGAGATGTTCAAAGTTCGCATGCAAGGTCAATATGGCGCTGCCACGGATAAGAGATTGAGAGATGTCGCGAAGGAGATGTGGAGAGACTGGGGATTTCGGAAAGGTATTATGAGAGGCTACTGGGTACTCGCACACATTGCCTTCATGTATGACATTTGGCTGACCACTGTGCAGGTCACTGTTGCCAGAGAGATACCAGCATATGCAGGGTATTTCATGCATCTATATATTGACCTGAATTTCTCATACTGAGAGGGTATTCCAGGTTTTATACAGGTACCGGCTTTGGCTGACGGATAACTGCTTTATCTGACACTGTTTAGCGTTTGAGTTCTCAAAGCGGAAGTTCCAGAGCATATACGGCGACCAAGTGCCTGTTTGGGCCCTCCTTACTAGTGGTTCAACTGGCGGTGTATGTCACACTACCAGATCCTTTTCAATATACTAACCTTCTGCAGATTGCATACTGGCTATCCAGCTATCCATTAGGCGAGTTATGGGGAGTAATCGAGGAGGATGTTACTTACTCTGGCTTTTCGGCAGATGTCATAAAGTCTCGCGTTCAATTGCGCCAGGTTCCGCCGACTGGCAAGCCCTGGCAGTACATGAATAACGAGATAAGGATGATTATCTCCGAATCGGGACTGTAAGATTCGCTCAGCGCTACCATTCACATCATTCTGACCAGCATGTTTTAGAACGGGGCTTTTCCGCGGTCTGTCACCATCATGTGAGTTAAACCAATTGTTTAATATGCATATCACGGAACTCATACTAATTCATATGCGTCAGTGCTAAGAAGGTTTGGGTGTTTTTGCCTTCACGTCTTGTGATGCTCACAACTTTACTAGCATACCCGCTGCAGCGAGCACGTTTGCAGCATTCGAGTTGACTCGAGGTGAGCTGAAATCTTTCGATCGCGAAGCGTACCAGTCCTTACGTTCCTTAGAATTTCTTAAGGAATCCACAGGAGAGTGATATTGGGACATACATGAAACGGATGTGCAAGATGCGTTTGAAATGCTACTATGTAATACAAAGATTTCTCGAATGCATGAAGGGATATACGAACCTGGACATGGTAAGTTGCGTGGCTTGCAACACTCTAGGCGGCTTCAACGACTTGGTCGAAAACGACAGTCGCGGGTGACCTGTTTAACGTGTATGTAGTTCATATGCCAGACTGAAGGGGTGCGTTCCTTACCTTCGTTCAACCCCCTAATTGATGCCCACATCAGTATTACATACTTGGCGCAGGTTCACAAGAAGCACTCACATCCTCTTTCCAGCAAAGCTGTGCCTGTAGTTCTGTCAGGCCAAACATGAGGATGATACTGAATTGTTGGCGATAGAACTGCAACCCTGCATAGCCTCGTCGTGGGCTGATGGTACTTGCCACTTTCGAGGTATCCGCGTGTACATTACACAGGGTCGTGAAAGCCCCTGAACCCCTAAGGATCAGCGATGCGTGGCCTTTGGTAGGTAACTCCACGTACCTGGTTCTGTGTCAGTCCAGCGCGGATCAGGGCTGTCGCCCCTGTAGCACACGACCTCCGTGGCAATCATATTGCATGCAGAGCGGTCTACCACTTCTGTAATGAAATCCTTGCGGAACTCTTTCGTCTCGGATACGGTCGTGCCCTGTAAGGTACATATTATTAGCGCCGCCTCCTCTGCACGGCGTGTGGCAACAACTCATCACCTTCTTCAGAATTGCGCTGAACGCATTGGGCAGGACGGTCCGGCCCGATGGGCGCGGGATCGCGTAATTGGCACGCATCTTGTGCTGAGCGTTGTTTCTATCAAATTCTACCGCGCAACGAGTGCCATAAGTGAACTTGGCAACGCGTGCAGAGACTCGGTGATCCAGGAAAAATGCAACTGCGCCGTACGCTACCGCCTTACCCCTGTTGAAGGTCCAATCACCGGTCACCGCGGGCATTTCCCACTCAGAATATGACTACGCACGTATGGCTGTCAGGGCGAGAGAAATTGAGGTTCAGGGACCCCAGGTGGTTTCGTAGTCGCGCAAAGAGCCACTCGCTGGCTGCAAAACCGCCGACAAGGAAAACGGTCTAGGCTTCATTTGGTAAGTGCAGCATGTAAACTGAATGGAATCCTACGCTGATATTCTTGATTGCAGCGTCGCGCTGCTCCTCGATGGCTTCGATGATCGCCTCCGCGGACGGCTCGAATAACGGTGCCACATCAGACCTGGGAGGAAGTGAGATATATTTATACATCCAATTGAATGGCAAACAACAGGTGCCTTACCCCATCAACTTCAACTGCCCGGACCTGATGTTGAAATTAGGGTCCTTGTCCCTGATGGTGCCGAATCTGATGAATGCGGGGTCATTCTCGTTGGCGAACCGTAGCTTGGTCGATGTGTCAAAAATTGCGACCATCTCAGAAATCATGTCGTCTCCTCCAAACTGCGATCCACGAAGTTTCGCTGCAGTCCATCAGCAAACCCACATACTTCAGAACAACGGCTCATAGTACCTTGGAGCATGGTCCGAGCCCGTCGGCTTACGAAGACGGATCCTTGCAAGCGGCCTGGCAAGGTCTGTTGTGGTAATTGATATGTAGCAGAATTATATTGACTTACATTCTGCAGGTGCGATCTCTTCGAAGGACGCTGCCGTGGTCATCTGATATGCACTGACATCAATCGTTCCTCCTCCAGCATCGACAATAATCACGCCCTGTCCGTCCTGAATTCTCCGGTCAGCAATTCGCCCAAGATACCCAATCTCGACCTCACTTGGAACCCGTCGACAGCAAGACCACTACCAAGGCAATAGTGAAGACTTGCTTCTCCCTCCGTGACAAGGTGGATCCTTGACAATCCCTCTGGCGTGTCGGGTACGAGTCCTGCCATGACCGCTGCATTACGGATCTGCGTCTGCTGCGGTCCCTCCCATCCATTTGGATGGCTGAGTACGAACTCGGTAGTGTGCTCAACAGAGCGCAGCATATTTGCGCCGTTCGCCTGCACTTCCTCGATGTACTTTCTCGCACACTCATACAGATAGTGCATAAAGTCGGCGAGGACCTGCACGGCTGTCTTGTTGGGCGGGAGGGCTGGGATATCTTCGTCTGTGACGTGAGCGGATGCCATCGTTCTAGGACGGAGGTGAAGCTTCCACCTTTTCGCCACTCAAGGTTAGCGAACGACGTGATATTTGGTGGTTGTTGGGAACCCACCATTCCAGCTTCACCCATCCGTTATCCTCGATTTCCTCTTGGATATGCTCCTGCGTCGCTTCCGCGCCCACAGCACGCACTGTACCTTCTGTGTCGTAGCATATGATGGATGGTATTTTGCAGTCCCCTCCGACGTGTTCTTGCGCTGGGAATCTGTATTTGAATGAGTAACTGATGCTGCAATCTTTGGAAAATAACCATCGCACCGATTCACGCCCTGAATATCAGGGACCTGTCCGGGATCGAGGAAGCAGTAAGAGACACCGCTGAACGTCGTCCCGACATCAAAGGCAAAGACAAGCTTGCGACACGAGCCACTGTATGGTTCTCGAGGCGGCATGGTTCTGGTGGTGCACGATGGCGGATAGGGATCTGTTATAAGTTATAACGCACTCATTGCTGAGCTACACGAGGCGACGAGACCCTCGTGCCCTCGCCAATGGATTGGCACATGTTCTCTTGCATGGTTCCACAAGTTGGATCAGCACTGGACTTAATCTGTCTTTTTGCCAATACGGCACACAGCAGGCTGTGACATCGAAGTATAACGTAGCTCTGACGAACTCAATGAAGGCGCATTTGGTATTATGCAGGACGTGAAATAGAGTCTCGATTCGAACGTGAACTTAGATAACAGCGTGAAATTACAACTTCGAGAAGCATAAGGTGCTGCGGGCTCGCAGCGTAGCATGGGAGAGTGAGGCACATCCACAGGACGATTAGGCTTCTTCCAGCTCATCGTCATAAACCACTACAGCTGGAGTTCTGTAAATGCAGTCAGAATTATAAGATAGCAGGCGTCAGCACGTGAACTTGCCGTATTTCCTCATCCTGAGATGCAGAGGTTAGGCTAGAAACGTTATTGAGACCATGATGACTTACCCCGTCTGTCCAGCCAATCACAGCCTTTAATTCTGTCAAACCAAAGAGAAGAATGACTTTGATCTCCAGTGAATAATACGTAGAACCTTCAGCAGAACGCTTTGGGGTGAGTTTCTGGGCGATCTTTGACGTGTCTGCGCGAACGGTGCAAAGTGTCGAGAATAAATCTAGTGCGTGAGGTAAACAACAGCGTGATAGACAAGTTGCAATAGCATGTCTTACTTCGCTCTGTATCCACCCATTGCGGATTGGGAAGGGTGCCCCTGTAAGACCTGATATCGACTTCGACGTTATTACACGCTTCCTGATTGTATCGTCGGACAGCGAATGTCTCGTTGAATTCTTGCTGTTCGGAGACGCGTGTTCCCTGCTGCGCATAAGCAACAAACATTCGAACGCAAGTGAGAAGCTAACCTTGGTCAGTATGGAGGAAAATGCGTGAGGCAGAGCCAGAACTCCAGAGGCACTTCGGAAAACTTTATTTTGTCTGGCACGATGTTCTGTATCGAACGAGCTGTATGGGACGCTGCACTCAGTGCCATATGTGTGGCGGGCCACCCGGGACGACACAAGATGATCGATAAAGTACGACACGGCACCATCAGCAACAGCTTTATTGCTGGAGGTGGGGTGTGAGTTTGGGTATTTGTGGGTGAGTAGTGCTCACCAATGGTTATCCGGTCGACTGAAGCTCACACCAAGTGACTGGAAGTAAATTTGCAACTTCGAGAACATCCAGTCGCTGGCAGCAAAGCCTCCGACGAAAAATACAAACTGGGGCAGCAGGTCAGTACGTCCCTTAAGCGCACTAAATTACGGACTTACTGTGATTGGAGTGCCTGCGGTTCTTTGTGTTTCGAAAGCATCGATAACGTTACTGATGGAAGGTTCAAAGAGCTTTGCGACGTCTTGTCTTCAGTACCAAAGCGTTAGCTGTCATCGGTTATGAGATTGAACTGCAAGACTTGCCCGTTTAACTTAAGTTGACCGTTACGGATATCATGCTGAGGGTCCCTGTCGCGGATGGTACCAAACTTGATATATGACGGATCTTCCGGGGTGCGAAACCTAAGCTTGGTGCTGTTGTCGAAAATGTCCGTCATTTGCTGGACTATCTCCGGCGTGCCGAAACGACTGCCGGACAATTTCTCTGTCAAATAAAATCGATCAGGGATCAAACACGTCTAGAAGGAAAATGCCGGCTAACCTTGGAGAAAGCTGTGAGCACGACGGGTCACGAACACAGAACCCTGCAGTCGACCTAAGGAATGGAGAATGAGAGACATGGCTCGATATCATATCACTTACACTCGGGTGCAGCGATCTCCTCGATAAGCGTCGGGGATAGACTCATTGAATACGAGCTAACGTCGATTGTCCCTCCTCCTGCATCTATGACAACCACGCCTTGGCTGGTCGGATTGCCGAAGTCCTCTTCTTCGTGGTCCCCAGAGACAACGATCGGTGTGTTTGACAGTTTATCTGAGGCCAGGACATTAGCTACACAGTAATGCAAACTCGCTTCCCCCTCGGTAAGCAGATGAACGCGGGCCATTCCTTCTTCTGTGCTCGGAATGAGACCACCAAGAACAGCAGCTAGCCTGATTTGCTTCTGCTGCGGGCCTTCCCATCCGTTTGGATGGGTGAGGACGAACTCGATGCGGTTCTCGAGTGATCGCCAAAGGTTAGAACCGCTCGCATGCGTATCTTCGATGTAGCTGCGTGCACAACGGAAAAGGTATTGCATGAAGTCGCCGAGTACCTCGACGGCATTCTTGCCTCGTGGAAGAGGTGGGATGTCATTATCAGTGATGTGAGAGGCGTCTAAATGCTTGGCCCGCAGGTGCAGTTTCCACCTAAACGTTGAATATCCTCCGTTAAGCGAATGCCGATGCGGGTATTCGCCAAGACATACCATTCCAGCTTGATCCACCCTTCTTCATCGGCTCTCTCAATTACATGCTCTTGTCGAGCTTCCGCACCAATTGCACGGGGAGTGCCAGTAGTATCATAGTATAGTACAGAAGGTATCTTCGAGTTCCCTCCGCTGTGCTCTTGGGCTGGGTACCTGACATTTGAAATCAGCAACAAATCAGGACTATCGGATTATGAAGGCTGACCTAGTGACAGGCTCTATCTTAGGGACTTCTCCCGGATCGAGTATACAATAGGAGATACCACTGTATGTGGTGCCCACGTCGAAGGCAAGCACTAATTTGCGGGATAGTCCATTGTATGGCTGACGGGGAAGCATATTCGTCAAGGGCTGATGCGTAACTGGATGAACATCGTAAGCTCCGCACGCCGTCTTATACCTCGTGGTAGAGGCCACGCATGGATGCCTCTCCAGATGGTCGTTCACAAATTTTCACCACATCACCTCCAAACATTCAACGAATGATAACATTAGGTTCCCTGGGGGTAGTGGGCGTGCTACACACGGGTGATCTGCAAAGGGCTATCGGCTTGGCCCGCATTCATGTGTGGCCTCCCTGATTCTTCTAGATAGAAATAAAAAGTCAACGGAGAATGGATGCCTCGAGGCCACCCCACAAGAGCACGCTCTACGGACTTCTGATCGAGGAAAATGAATCAAGCTGATAAATTGCACCGGTGATAGGTGAACTACTCGCCTGCTGCGTCCAGCATGGGAAAGGAATGTAGCATCTTCTGTGTGGGATGTTCTTATTGTAAAATAGACGGATTTAGCTCGGTGATTGGTGTCGTAGGATTGCATTCGTCCAGCTGGCCTAGGACGTTGGTTGATATTCAGGCAGAAACCCGTTTTAACTCCTGACATGGTACATACGCAATAAGCGAGCTGGGTCAGACGACACATAGATCAAGATCTGGCGGTCATGTCACGAAACCACCAATGGTGCATAGTAGACGTAATAGGCCCATCGACTATGATGAATTGGACACGGGGAGGAACAACGTAGCAGTGTGCCGCTCTGACAGGAGATGACGCATGACTCCAGGCGATGAGAATAGGCCAGGCTACTGGCTTTTGACGATAAAATGACTTCAAGCATGCCTACACGCGGTCCGTAATGTGATCTGCGAGGCGATTTAGAACGCTAACTCAGCGTGCCTCCGACGCGTCGCCTGATGTGCATCGTACCGGGCACGAGGCAGACAACATGCTTCTACCACATGGCAAAGCCCAGCCCTTCAAGATGGTCAACATTCGTTACCTTGCGACCAATACAACCATGAACTCGTCGACCTACGGGTTCTTACCATCTAAATTCTTCACTGTACCCATTGCCCTTAGCGCCCCTGTGCTCATGTGTTTCTGTTTACGGCGACCCCGCACGTTCTTTAACTGGTTGAAATCTCTGCCTTTCTTCCATGACATCAAAGCGGAAGAAAGGTTCCTTGAGCTGAAGAAGAAATGCGAGGAGGAGGAAAGAAGACGTGCATCAGTGGAGGAGAAGTTGAAGAAACTTGAACTGGAGCAACAAAGTTCAACCCAAGAAAAAGGCCAGCTGAAAACGGAAATCGACCGGCTTACAGCCGCTCTGAAGAAAGCCAACACAGAGGCCGATGAAACTCAGGTGAAGTTACGACAGGAGCAAGCGGAGAGGGCGAATATCCAGCAAGAGCGCTCCAAGCTCCAAGATACGTGCCAAAAGCTGCAGAAAGAACTCAGCGCGTATCAAATACAGCTTAGCTCGTATCAGCAACAGCTACTTGTGCGGGAGAATGAGAAGAAAACCTTGAGGAATGAGTTGCTGGCCTTGCAGACAAAGTTCAACGATCAGACCACTCTTCTTAACGACCGCACGCGAGAGCTGCAAGGTGCACAGGCATTCCTGAGCAAGGCCGACACTCTTTCAGGAGCGGAGGTCATCAGGCTAGTCGACGAACTCAACCAGGAGATCATGCAGACGGCAGCTTTTATCTCGGATTCCTTTGATTTTGCTCGAAAGCCTGAGCACGCGGATGAGATCAAGGAGGCAAGCTCGCGAACCAGTGAGCTGATTGGACCCACCATGACGTCGCTCTTGGGTACCGTGCAACATGGGGAAGACCCTCTATTGATCCAGGTCGCACTCCAGGCCGCTACAGTCGAGTTCTCTCGTTGGATCATAATGTCGTGGGACTTCGACGGCTTGCAGGCTGAACAACCACTAGCAGAAATCTATGGTGACGTTCGGGAAACAGGTGAGACTTCCGTCTATGTAAAGAAGTGAGGATACTTAAACGGGGTATAGAAAGTCAAGCAATCAGCGGTCGGTGGCGCGCTTTGACCCGGTCTCATGCGCAGAAGGTTGCTTTGCTGGAAACGGATGTGCACTCCACGATGGTTGCGCATATCAGCGACACGCTCGTGATTGTGATGATTGCAGCTGGCTGTACCAAGAGCTACGAAGAGGCTTATCGAGAGTTCACCAAGAAGTTCGGCGAACGCGTGTCGAACATTGTCCGCATGGCATTACGGCTTAATAGAGCAATGGGCGAGGAAGTCACATCCGCAGACCTCTGGCCTACTCATGCTGCGGCCGGAGAGAAGTTCGACACGGAATCGATGAAGGACTTTGATGAGGGTAGCGGGGCTCAATCAGGCGTAGTTTTGTGCACGACAGCGCTCGGCTTGCAAAGGTCAGAGAAGGTTGGGAACGGTGAGAACGCCGAAAGCAGGACGATGACACTAGCGAAACCCAGAGTTGCTCTCGAAGCCATCGCCGAAGGGATGGAAAGGGATGAGAGCAGCCCCCCTCCCTCAGAGTTGCAAGGAAACTGACAATCGTATTGTTACACGCTACGTAGCTATTTGTTTTGACTGGTTCATCGTTATTTGCGACCGTTCTATTACTGTAATGATTTATTATTAACGCACTGGCAGTTCGACATAAACTGGAGTCACCGACGACGGTGACCGTTTCGACTCGAATCAACAAGCCTTGACCGTACTAGACGACCACTACCACGTATTACACGACCTCACCTTGAAATTCACATGGCGAAGAAAAAGACAGGACCACCTTACACAAATCGCTCCGCCGAATATGTGCTCATCACCTACCCATGGGGCATGAGCCCTGAGAATAAGAGACGCGACTCCCGGGACTTTGACAGGCTTGGTGCATGGATCCAGTATGTGCTTCATGAAAAGGGCATTCATGCACAAGTAGAATGTATATACACCATTGGAACAGTGAGTACACCGTCATTAGATGCACAAGTACATGGTCAAAACTCTATCTCACGATGACAGAAAAGTGAGGTGGTTGTACAACTACCGTACGGCACAGATATTCAGTCACTTCTCGGAGAGCACAAATGGTCACTTATTGCAAAAAAATGGGATGGGGATCCGAACGATCCTAGAGCGTCTTGTGTTTTTGAGTATAACTTCAGGAATAATGGGGACCCTGGTAATCGTGAGTTCCCTTGTCTGTTTTACTTTCGTTGTACGTTTACCTTCTCGCAGATAACTGGGCCGACCATTATCCCAACCCACTCCCTAAGGGAGTCACTGTTCCCGCGAAGTCCCCGTATCCTGAGCCAGACTGGGCTGAGCCTCCCAGCTCTATTCGTAGTCTTGTCCTTCCAATACCACTTAGGCCACCGCCACATATTCCTGAACCTGAACCAACACTGGCTCCTGCGCCTGCTAAAACGACATCTCTGCCTCCATGTATTCCTATGCCAATTTCGTCATCATTAAAGTCGACTCCAATTTCCCCGCCCCCACCTGTTAACATCATTGTAAGCCATCTATGGTTGAAAGTTAGTGCTTGCGTGGTTAAATATATACAGTCAGCGTTCAGACCTTACGAACCTCCTACACAACACCCAGCTCACGGGACTTTCATCAATCAGGCCAATCAGCTAACAAATACATGTGCAGACCATAGTAGCCCTCCAGCCAAGGGAGACAGTCTACCAGGCCTGAAATACATCAAAAAGCTAGATCCCTACCAGGAAGGTGTGTCACCACTTCGTGCACTTACATATTCTTTGCGTATGTGACCGTTTTCACAGAGGAAGAAGCCAAGGCACTTTTGAGAACACCTCCACGAGATCATCGTGGTGATTCTAAGCCCATAAAACAAGAAACCATGAAGAGAGAACTGACTAACGAACTTGGTAAGCATGTGTTGTGTTGCTGTGTCCCAACTACTTCCATTCCCCTCAACGCCAACAGCATACCAGCCATCTTCAGAACTTATGGACGCTTTCGATAGTCTGACACAGGAACAGAACGAAGAAACGAAAGCTGCAGTATGTGAAGAATCAAACTTGACTGGCTCCCCGCGGCCAGGACCTTGTACGTGAATGGTCTTGTGCAGATCATAACATAGCGAACTTCAAAGCAGCAGCAGCTTCTTATCAGCCATCTGCAGAGCTTGTGGATGCGATCGACAATCTAATCCGGGAGCAGGATGCCGACTCCAAGCCTTTAACTACAGAAAGTTATCAGCCCACACAAGACCCTCGGCAGAAAACTCGTGCGTCATTTCACGTCCTGACACTTGTACTAATAACCCTACGTCGTGACGTGCACGCAGATTATCAGCCATCCGCCGAGCTGACGAATGCGATCAACAGTCTGATTCAGCAGAGTACAGTCAACGAAGAGGATCGGAAGCCAGATCTTGACCCACGACGTGCGTGTTTTCCTCTCACGCTCGACCATACTATTCAGCCAAGTCTAGCACAAAAGAAGAGGAGGGTCGTACAAGGAGAACACCCAGGTATGTAATACAAATTCCAAGTAGAAAAATGCAGGGTTCATAGTGTACACTCAGGAACGAAAAAGATCAAATTGGAAGATGCATAGAACTTCTCAGATCGACATATACCCACCACCGTTTACTCGTCCATGCTGTTAACCACTGTTTCCAGTGCCACTTTTGGCTTAAGCAAGAGCTTGATATCCCACTGGTTTTCTCCCGACGTCGCTAGTCTGGTTGTTCGGCTCAGGCCAAGATCCGTCGTGCAAAGCACACGAACGCCGCCAGTGGCAGGGTTTCCATCTACGTATGCATCCTCCATCTCATCCGCAGAATATGCATCCCCACCAGACACTGTGACCGTCCCCAGGTCGGCAGATGTAATCCCCTCCATCATAATCTTGTTTAGTTGTATTGCTAGTTTGAAGAGAAGTTTGATCCTGTCACTCAGTTTTTTTCCTGCTGATGTACGAAGTGCGTCTGGCGATGCAGAACACCCTGCAGCGAGCATGATGTTGGCGAAACGTCCAGCAAGGTATGATGTAGCCTGTGCGATGAGCCGACTCTCGTCGTGACTGGGAGCGTATGCGATTGTGAGCGCCCGCCACCTCCCTGATACAGCTTGTGGCTCTGGAACGCAAGTGTCATGACATGTACACCATGATATATGCTGCTAGCACTCACCCCCGACTCGTATTCGTTCATATGTGCTGGTGAATATGTTGTTCGTGTTGTCATTGTCAGGAAGTGTCCACGAACGAATCACGAATTCGAGAAATTGGACGAAGCACGATTGGAACGTGATATGGATGAGAAGGGGGTCGTCTTTGTGCTTTTTAGTGGCCAAATAATGCGCCAGTGGCATCCCAAATGATTCTATGACCATCCCACAGGCATTATCGTCCCTTACTCCTCCAGACCGGAACGGAAAAACATCACAATCGATTCCGCTATGTAGGCAGCGCTCTGGAGTATTTCTGCATTGAGCCTCTGCAGCATGGAGATGACGTCGGCACCCGAGGAGGCATCAGCGGTGGTCAAGAAGCTTTGTGCGCCTTTGAGCTCGAAGGTGCGGTCCTGGAGGAGGATATCCAGTTATTCCATGCGTTCTGACACGGCTTTCAGTTCGTTCTTTGTGATTTCTACTGCAGTCATTACTCACTTGATCACATGATCAAACCGTTCCTTTTCGTGACAAAAGTGCCAGAATCGCATCTCCTCCTCGTGGTAGTCTTTCTTTGCCAAAGTGTAACCAAGGAAAGGTGGTAAAAGTAAACCCTCAGAGGGCCTTGGTTTCAGAATTGTAATACCTCTTGAACTGAGAGTAGAGATGGCTTTGCCGTACTCAGAACCTACCTGCTTTGTCGTTTGCCTATGTGATACATCGGATACATATCGGTGGAATGTTAGAATTGAGCGCTGAGCGTGCATGTAGGCGGCATCCATCGTGTCTGAGCTGGAATGATGAAATTGTGTGCCGGTGAGAGCAACTTGAGAGTGAGCGTAATCTCAATTACGATTATCTGCCAATGTTGCGATTCGAATGTAGTACTCAGGCTTAGTGATCCGCGTCGGGGGTACTGATAGTCACAGCGCGCAAATCCAGAGGTTTGGCCACAAAACATACCAAAATGATGTTGAAAACATGTATAATAAATTGCTATTTTGACAATTCATACTAAATATTTAGCGAAAATGGTAATTCATTGTACATGTTCATATGATATGATGTTCTTTGGCCAAACATGTGGCTTTGCGTGCTGTGAGTAACCCAAACTGCTCACATCGTCACTATCCTGCTTCATCAAAAACAAGCCGATCTCGAAAAAAACTCCTCTAAGCTTTCAAGTCTGTCTCGACTCTCTTGATTGCATGCACCGATGCGTTGTTCTTTCGATCTCTTAACAAAGTCATTCACACTATTACATAGATTTTCAACACGAGCCTGCCATTTCATTGCTGCATATCAGAAACGGTTGAATGAGAGGTAAGCCGCATGGGCTTCAAAGAAATATAAAGGACACCAAGGACTTCCAGGGAGTATCATGTGATCACGTGGGTTATGACTAGAATTCTTTCAGGCTATCATTCACTTGCTGTCGTAAGCTGTGCCTGTCCGCTTCGCTGCGTCTCAGCTCCTGACTGGTGCTTTGTGTATTCGCTCTATGGCAATCTTCATCTCCTGGATCACTTTCTCCACACCGTTTCTCTCATCCTGCAGCTTCGCCTCAACCTGTTGGCGCTCATCAATCAACCCCTTGTTCTCCCTGCGCAATCCATCTAACTCCTCTTTCGCTGACACAAGCTCTTTCCTAAGCTGTTCTATTTCACTCTCCATGCTTTGATTGCCTGGCTCAGGCTCTTGCGAACTCCTGCTGTGTGAGGTAGCAGCAGGTGGTGGTGGTAGAAGCTGTTCGTGTGGCGTGTAGCACGGATGGAGGCGCCCCATGTTTCCGTCAGCTTCTCGGGCTGCATGATGGGTATTATTGCGTAGTGAGTCGATGGCTGGAGAGCCTGTGAACTGGGATGAGCTCGAGTCCACATATGCCAGAGCCCTTCCTCCATCACTGCGCACCGGCGTCCTCGCCGGAGTGTCTACCCCTTCTTTGAAGGAACGTCCACGCAAGGCGGCGGTGACAGTAGTAGTGTAGGACCTTGTCGAATGAGCAGGCTCTCGTGGGACCGTTTCCATTGCTCTGATTTCTCTTTCTTCTTTAGTCAGAATTCCTGAGACACTTCGGAAAACTTGCTTTTGTCTGGCGCGATGTTCTGTATCGAATGGGCTGTATGGGACGCTGCACTCAGTGCCATATGTATAACGGGCCACCCGGGACGACACAAGGCGATCGATAAAGTACAACACGGCACCATCAGCAACATGTTTATTGCTGAAAGCAGGATATGAATTTGAGTAGTTGTGAGCCAGTGGTGCTCACCAATGGTTATCTGGTCGACTGAAGCCCACATCAATTGATTGGAAGTAAATTTGCAACTCTGAGAACATCCAATCGCTTGCAGCAAAGCTTCCGACGAAAAATACGAACTTGGGCAGAGGTCAGTACTTCCATTAAGTGCACTAAGTTACGGACTTACTGTGATTGGAGTGCCTGCGGTTCTTTGTGTTTCGAAAGCATCGATAATGTTGCTGATGGAAGGTTCAAAGAGCTTCGCGACGTCTTGTCTTCAGTACCAAAGCGTTAGGTGTCATCGGTTATGAGATTGAACTGCAAGACTTGCCCGTTTAACTTAAGCAGACCACCACGGATATCATGCTGAGGGTCCCTGTCGCGGGTGGTACCAAACCTGATATATGACGGATCATCCGGGGTGCGAAACCTAAGCTTGGTGCTGTTGTCGAAAATGTCCGTCATTTGCTGGACTATCTCCGGCGTGCCGAAACGACTGCCGGACAATTTCTCTGTCAAATAAAGTCGATCAAGGACCAAACACGTCTAGAAGAAAAGTACCGGCTCACCTTGAAGAAAACTGTGAGCACGACGGGTCACGAATACAGAACCCTGCAGTCGACCTAAGGAATGGAGAATGAGAGACATGGCTCGATATCACATCACTTACATTCGGGTACAGCAATCTCCTCGAAAAGTGTCGGGGATAGACTCATTGAATACGAGCTAACGTCGATTGTCTCTTTCCCTGCGTCTATGACGACCACGCCTTGGCTAGTCTGATTGTCGAAGTCCTCTTCTTCGTAGTCCTCAGAGACAACGATCGGTGTCCCTGACAGCCCATCTGAGGCCAGAACATTAGCTACACAGTAATGCAAACTCGCTTCCCCCTCGGTAAGCAGATGAACACGGGCCATTCCTTCTTCCGTGCTCGGAATGAGACCACCAAGAACAGCAGCTAGCCTGATTTGCTTCTGCTGCGGGCCTTCCCATCCGTTTGGATGGGTGAGGACGAACTCGATGTGGTTCTCGAATGATCGCCAAAGATTAGGACCGCTCGCATGCGTATCCTCGATGTGGCTGCGTGCACAACGGAACAGGTATTGCATGAAGTCGCTGAGTACCTCGACGGCATTTTTGCCTCGTGGAAGAGATGGGATGTCATTATCAGTGATGTGAGAGGCGGCTAGATGCTTGGGCCGCAGATGAAGTTTCCACCTAAATGTTGAATATCCTCAGTTAAGCGAGTGTCGATGCGGGTATTCGCCAAGACAGACCGTTCCAGCTTGATCCACCCTTCTTCCTCGGCTCTCTCAATTATATGATCTTGTCGAGCTTCCGCACCAATTGCACGGGGAGTGCCGGTAGTATCATAGTATATTACAGAAGGTATCTTCGAGTTCCCTCCGCTGTGCTCTTGGGCTGGATATCTGACATTCGCAATCAGCAATAAATCAGGACTATCGGATTATGAAGGCTGACCTGGTGACAGGCTCTATCTTAGGGACTTCTCCCGGATGGAGTATACAATAGGACATCCCACTGCATGTGGTGCCCACGTCGAAGGCAAGTATTAATTTGCGGGATAGTCCACTGTATGGCTGATGGAGAAGCATATTCTTCAAGTGGCTGATGCGCAACTGGATCAACATCGTAAGCTTCGCACGCCGTCACCTCGTGGTAGAGGCACGCATGGATGCCTCTCTAGATGGCCGTTTCACCACATCACCTTCAAACATTCAACGAATGACAACATTAGGTTCCCTGGGAATGGAGGGCGTGCTACACACTGGTGATCTGCAAAGGGCTATCGACTCAGCCCGAATTTAGGTGTGGCCTCCTCGATTCTTCTAGATAGAAATAAAGAGTCCACGAAAAATAGATGCCTCGAGGCCACCACACAAGAGCACGCTCTACGGACTTCTGATTGAGGTAAACGAATCAAGCCGATAAATTGCACCGGTGATAGGTGAACTACTCACCTGCTGTGTCCAACGGAAAGGAATGTAGCATCTTCTGTGTGGGATATTCTTATTGTAAAATAGACTGACTTAGCTCGGTGGTTGGTGTCGTAGGATCGCATTCGTCCAGCTGGCCTAGGACGTTGGTGGGTGTTGATACTCAGGCAGAGACCGATTTTAACTTTTGACTCCTGACATGATACATACGCAACAAGCGAGCTGGGTCAGACGACATATAAATCAAGATCTGACGGTCATGTCACGAAACCACCAATGGTGCATAGTAGACGTAATAGGCCATCGACTATGATGAATTGAACGCGACGAAGAACAACGTAACAGTGCAACATCATGCCGCTCTGACAGGAGATGACGGACCATCATAGCTCCAGGCGATGAGAATAGAGTACTGTGGCTTTTGACGATAATATGACTTAAGGCATGCCTACACGCGGTTCGCAATGTGATCTGCGAGGCGATTTAGAACGTTAACTCAGCGTGTCCTTTTTCAAGTTGTTCATTGTACTTCGCGAGGCGTTATTGTGCCGCGTTCGCTGAGAGAATGTTTGGATTGGTAAGATGCAAGTCCGATAGCGACCCCGACCTGTGTGAAGATGAGCTGTACGGTACTAGACGGAGAGGCCGTGTGCTGCACAGCCACCTGGAGTCGTGCCTCTTTTCGGGATAGACTGCGACTGTTGTAATGATTTATTATTGACGCAGTTCGATGCATTACTGGACGACATATCAGCCACTGACGACGATGACCGTTTCGACTCGGATCAACAAGCCCTGACTCCGGTGCGACCCATAGTCTCCCCAAACGAAGAAAGAGCCATTCCGAGGCTCTTTACTAACTACCACATATTGCACGACCTCACTCCTTGGCTGAGGTTCCATCACTTCAACTTGAAGTACGCATGGCGAAGAGAACAACAGAACCACCTTACACAAATCGCTCCGCCGAATGTGCTCATCACATACCCATGGGGCATGGGCCCTGACAATAAGAGGCGTGACTCCCGGGACTTTGACAGGCTTGGTGCATGGATTCAGTATGTGCTTCACGGAAAGGGCATTCATGCACAAGTAGAATATATATACACCATTGGAGCAGTGAGTACATCGCCGTCAGATTGCACAAGTGCATGGTTAAAATTTTCATCTTACAATGGCAGAGAGGTGATGTGATTGTACAACTGCCGTATGGCACAGATATTCAGTCACTTCTCGGAGAGCACAAATGGTCACTTGTTGCAAAAAAAATGGGATGGGAATCCAAATGATCCTAGAGCGTCTTGCATTTTCGAGTATAACTTCCGGAATAATGGGAACCCTGGTAATCGTGAGTTCCCTTGTCTGTTTTACTTTCGTTGTACGTTTAACCTTGGACCTTCTCGCAGATAGCTGGGCTGACCATGATCCTAACCAACTCCCTAAAGGAGTCACTGTTCCCGCGAAGTCCCCATACCCTGAGCCGAACTGGGCTGAGCCTCCCAGCTCTATTCGCAGTCTCGTCCTTCCAATACCACTTAGACCACCGCCACATACTCCTGAACTTGAACCAACGCTGACCCCTGCGCCTGCTAAAACGACACCTCTGCCTCCATGTATTCCTATGCCAATTTCGTCATCATTAAAGTTGACTCCAATTTCCTCGCCCCCACTCAATCCACACAAAACCCTCGGCAGAAAACTCGTGCGTCATTTTCACGTCCTGACACTTTACTAATAACCCTGCGTTGTAACGTGCACGCAGATTATCAGCCACCCGCTGAGCTGACGAATGCGATCAACAGTCTACTTCAGCAGAGTACAGTCAACGAAGAGGATCGGAAGCCAGATTTTGACCCACGACGTGCGTGTTTTCCTCTCACGCTCAACATACTATTCAGCACAAGTCTAACACAAAAGAAGAGGAGGGTCGTACAAGAAGAACACCCAGGTATGTAATACAAATTCCAAGTAAAAAATGCAGGGTTCATAGTGTACACTCAGGAACGAAAAAGGTCAAATTGGAAGATGCATAGAATCTCTCAGATCGACATATACCAACCACCGTTTACTCGTCCATGCTGTTAACCACTGTTTCCAGTGCCACTTTTGGCTTAAGCAAGAGCTTGATATCCCACTGGTTTTCTCCCGACGTCGCTAGTCTGGTTGTTCGGCTCAGGCCAAGATCCGTCGTGCAAAACACACGAACGCCGCCAGTAGCAGGATTTCCATCTACGTATGCATCATCCATCTCTTCCGCAGAATATGCAACCCCACCAGACACTGTGACCGTCCTGAGGTCGGCAGACGTGATCTCTTCCATCATAATCTTCTTTAGTTGTATTGCCAGTTTGAAGAGAAGTTTGATCCTGTCACTCAGCTTTTTTCCTGCTGATGCACGAAGTGCGTCTGGCGATGCAGAACACCCTGCAGCGAGCATGATGTTTGCGAAACGTCCAGCAAGGTATGATGTAGCATGTGCGATGAGCTGACTCTCGTCGTGACTGGGAGCGTATGCGATTGTGAGCGCCCGCCACCTCCCTGATACGGCTTGTGCCTCTGGAATGCAAGTGTCATGATATGTACACCACGATATATGCTGCTAGCACTTACCCCCAGCTCGTATTCGTTCATATGTGCTGGTGAATACGCCGTTCGTGTCACCGTTAGGAAGTGTCCACGAACGAATCACGAATTCGAGGAATTGGACGAAGCACGTTTGGAACGTGATCTGGATGAGAAGGGGGTCGTCTTTGTGCTTTTTAGTGGCCAAATAATGCGCCAGTTGCATCCCGAATGATTCTATGACCATCCCACAGGCATTGTCGTCCCTTACTCCTCCAGACCGGAACGTAAAATCATCCACAATTGATTCCGCCATGTAGGCAGCGCTCTGGAGTATTTCTGCATTGAGCCTCTGCAGCATGGAGATGACGTCGGCACCCGAGGAGGCATCAGCGGTGGTCAAGAAGCTTTGTGCGCCTTTGAGCTCGAAGGTGCGGTCCTGGAGGAGAGTACTCATTTGTTCCATGCGTTCTGACACGACTTTCAGTTGGTTTGTTGTGATTTCTAGATTGTGTCTCGTTGAAGCGATCTCGGCTTCGGCGTCTTGGAGCTTGGTTTCAAGAGCGCGTGAATTCTTGGTAGAGTTTTTCAAGCTATCCACTTCCTGTCGCAAGCTGCGTCTGTCCGCTTCGCTGTGTCTCAGCTGCTGACTGATGTATTGTTCATTTGCCTGGGCTTTCTGTATGGCAGTCTTCATCCTCTCCACGCAGTTTCTCTCATCCTGCGGCTTCGCCCCAGCCTGCTTGCGCTCATTAATCAACCACTCGTTCTCCCTGCGCAATCCATCTAACCCCTCTTTTGTTGACACAAGCTCTTTCCTAAGCTGTTCTATTTCAGTCTCCGTGCTTTGGTTGCCTCGCTCAGGCTCTCGGGAGCTCCTGCTGCGTGAGGTAGCAGCAGGCGGTGGTGGTAGAAGTTGTTGTTGTTCGTGTGGCGTGTGGCGCGAATGGATGTGCCCCGTGTTTCCGTCAGCTTCTCGGACTGCATGATGGGTATTATTGCATAGTGAGTCGATGGCTGAAGAGCCTGTGGACTGGGATGAGCTCGAGTCCACATATGACAGAGCTCTTCCTCCATCACTGCGCACCGGCGTCCTCGCCGAAGTGTCTATCTCTCCTTTCGAGGAATATTCACGCGAGACGCTGGTGACAGCGCAAGCGTAGGGTTTTGTCGCATAACCAGGCTCTCGTGGGACCGTTTCCCTTACTCTGTTGTCCCTTTCTTCTTTAGTCAAGCGCGGACGCATCTTGGAGGATGACGTCTGCTGCTCATTACATGCTCTTTTCCTCCCCGCCATGTCTTCTTGAGCTAGGGATCTACGATCTTCAGGATGTTCTACCTGAGATTTGGAAGTTACTGCTGTTCGGCCAAGGAGATTCGTCGCAAAATTGTGTATCGCAGATAATGTGTCCATGGGGTCAACCAGTGCTTCAGTCCGAAGGGGGAACGCGTGTGTAGCTTGCCAAATTCAACCTGGGCCATAGCCTAGGGATCTATAAATCCGCGTCTCACGGCCATGTGGTGTATGCGTTTTCAAGATGTCAATCGCTCAGAAAGTATGTGTGTTTGCGCTCTACATTTCAGGCCTTTTTCTCATTTATGCTATGAGAATAGATAACAGCGACACGTAGGTATGTTACAACATACAGAAAAGTTCACAAAATTCGCTCAAATGCCTATGCAACTTATGAAAAAGCTCTCGATCTCAATCTTCCAAGTCGTCCACCACAGATTCTAGTGCGATCTTTGGCTTCAGCAGAATCCTCAATCCAGCATTAACTCCCTTGGAGCGCTGCCACAACCCGATGTCGGTAGGACACAGGACAAGGTTATTCGCAATGTTCTTGTCGTGGTTGTCGTCATATGCGTCATCCATGCACGCAGTGTCGAAAGTCGTGGCAGGTCTGATCACCACGACTTCGAGACCCCGGTCACCGCTATTACCAATGAGCCTATTAATGCGAAGACCGGACTTCGCAAGCAGCAGGATCTTCTGGCTGAACTTCTGCTTTAGGGCATCACATAGCTGCGACTGAGTGGCGTTGCAACCCGCGACGAGCAATATGTCAGCGAGCCCAGTTATGATCTTGGACGCGGCTGCAGCACAAAGCTGGCCATCATCTATTTGGAGGTGCTTGGAGAGCACGTTCGCCAATGCGTTCCATGCTGCGGAGGCTGTCTGGCCTGCAGTTGGGTCAGCGGATTAGTCGCAGACGCTAGTATACTGCTTACTGGTGCCAGTCTGGTCAGTTATTTCAAGTCTTTCTTTCCCTCCACCCGCGATCCAGGCTGTCGATAGCCAGCAGATGTACTGTGAAATGTACGCCTGGAAAGCGATCTGGATGAGGATGGGATCGCTATGACACTTAATGCTCAAGAAGTGGACGAGGGCTGCGCCAATCGACACGCCCACTTGCTGGAACAGCGCCGTCTCCTCATTACTCCTGACTCCCCCTTTCACAAATCCGAAGGACTCTGTCATAGATTCTGCCATGAATGTGGCGTCTTGAAGGATATCAGAGTTCAGCTTCCGAAGAGCGCTGACCACCTCGCTGCTTGAAGACATCACACTAGCGTTCATGATGCTAGTAGGGCGCTCTGGGATGCAGTTTGCCAGCAGCGTGCGGAGGTGGTTGAATTCTTGCATAAGGGCTGCAAATTCTTCGCGACCAGTATTTGCGCTCCTAGACTGCGAGCTGAGCTTCTTCAGCTCGGCAAGCTCTGTGTCTTTTGCCTTCAGCTCGGCTTCTAGTGCAACAACTCGCTCCGTCAGACTCGTCCTTGCTAATTTTTCTTTCTGCAAGGACTCGACTTGGGCGAAGCTTTGCGACAGTTGCTGACGGGACATTAGCAAGCTGCTCTTTGCATCCTGCAGCTCGGTCTGAACCTGACTGGTGGAACAGGTCAACTCCTCGAGAGCTTGCCGCATTTCCTGGCTTTGTTGCTGCAGGGTGGCCTTGAGGACGTCGTTCTTCTTCGTAAGCGCAACAGCGACATCTTCTTTCTCCTTCTTCATCCGTTCGGTCTCAGCAAGAGCCTCCTTATTCCGCTGCCGCAGCTCTGCGATCTTCGCCTGAAGGCTGCTCGTCTCCGTCATGGACTGATTGAGCAGGGACTGCACCTGCTCCTCGAAACGGCGGTTCTCTTGCTTCGCCTCGTCGAGGAGCTTTTGGAGGTGTATCACCCGCATGTCGTCGTACGTCTTGCTGCCGTCAAGGCTGATGACGTCTGCGTCGTGGTCATCGGGCACGGGAGAGACCTCTTCCCATTCTGTGCGATACTCAACGAGGGTGGCGCTTCGAGCGCTCGTTTGTGTGGTGAGAACGGGTCTAGCCGTCGAGGACGACGATACTGACCAGTATGGGACGCCCCACGTCATCATTAGTTTTGGGAGAGGTTGTTGAGGTTGCTCTGTGTGAGTAGGATGGTGTAGATTATTTGTCTGCTGCGCGGTTTCCCTTCCGCATGGCTGCAGGACATGCGTCCTCCATATGATGTGATAGTGCCCAAATTGGTTTAACTCTCAGCGGGTGTAAGAGATTCTTACCCGATGATGAATAGCCATTCTCGTCAATCCCTAAGCCACGCAGCATACTTCTCGAACCTTCACATGTCTGTAATCGACGGGCACCTTGTGTGCGTGTTCTTGCGAAGATCATCCATTATTGTGCGCCGCATGCAGAGCATTTCCGCAGGATACAACAGATACAGTCATTAGCATGTCTGATGCATGATGCTTGATGCCCCACACATTCGCATTCTCTGGAGCTGTGTGTCCGCAATTCTGCGAAAACTATGGTACATTTACAGTGGTAAATACATTAAGCAGAAACCCCGCGTATTTGAATAGCCGCAGGGCGCTCATTAACATTTCACGCATTGAAGTATGAGCAAACATAAGTAAATGAGTGCTAGCAAGCTATTGTAATGGCTTGGTCATCACCTTTTGCATTAGACATCATTGCGAGTTGTGCGCGATAACGAGATACTCGGCATTCTCAACTTGAAGTCGATATTGTTAAGCTGAACCACAGATCTGATATTAATCACTCCAGAGAACCTGGAACTCACATGCGGGATTCGTTTGAATTCCTGTCTATGTCTGGCTACGGGTGATCTTGCGTCAGTTATGGAACTCTTCTATAATTGCTTACAATAAAGGTTACCGACACAGTGATGGTCACTTCGGGTCCTTGGCGGGTACAAAGAGCCAGCAGATACTGATTATAAACCTCAAGCCCGTGGCAATACCAAGGGTACCTGCGGACCCGACAGCATCGAGTAATGCACGTCCCAAAAATCCACCCAAGAACAACGAGCCAATGGCCAGAATCTTATGATCTCGGGAGATAACAAGCCTCCTGAACTCAAAGAGCTTAGGATCCGCCATTAGTTCGCACCAAGTCGTCGTCAGTACCACTAAATGGCATGCCCAGTGTAAATACCAACGAAATGAAACGCACAAACAAACTTACCCGTGGTGGTGAACTGCGTGTTGGTTCTCTTGCCCATGATCCCTTGTAGACCCATGCTCGCGCTCATGAACCCAACGCAGACAAACGACAACGCATTGTTCCATGCAGGATTACTACGCGCATCCGCTACGCTTGCCTGTCCACTCTTCCAGATGGCGATGGCTGCCGCCATGGTGAAAAGAGTCTGGATAAAGGTGCCTAGGGCGAGCCAGACACGTGTTTTGCATCCCATCTTGTCACCAATGCGGCCGATGAAGGCGCCGAAGATGAATGTGATGAGGGAGCAGAGGGCCTGCTGATCTGGAAGATGAAAAGTGTAGTCGTGTTGACCATTGAAAAGGCGGGCGAGAGCGAGTGAAAGCTGGACTTTGATACGTGAGTGATTGGGTGATGTGAGGGTAAAAACGCACCTGAATAGTGTTTCCCGTTTGAAAAGCACACCACACAAATATCGCAGAGAAACAAATTGCGTCCCTGCGGATCAAAGCACAAGTGAATACGGAAGCTTGGAAGTATAGAGCATGCCAGGAGACGTACACAAAACCTGTCATGAAACAATATGCACACAACGGAATGGTGGATCTCTCTCCATCGACGTCTGTGAATACGTACTTCCTCAGACCCGTGAACGTTGTAGAGTCATTATTCTCAGGATCGTGGCTGTCTGACATGGCTGCGCGCTGGGGAAATGACTGGCAAGCGGCAAGCTCAACCTCAAAGGGACTGAGGAGATCGAAATAAAATGATCACCAGTGTAATGATTTTAACACATGAACAGTGGAGTAGCTAGGGGTCACAAGGGCAGGGACAACCACTCAGAGCCTCCCGGACCCTTTCCAGAGCTTAGTCAGCACGTAGACCGGATTCCCGCATGTTGCCAATCTATCCCGAAAAGAGGCACGACTGTAGGGTTAGAGTTAAGACTTCGCGACAGTGGCTGTGCAGCGCACGCGTCTCT